>JAXGGA010001817.1:0-138982 GCA_038373865.1 Uloborus plumipes
GGGGGGCTGTATAAAAATTTAAATTTCGTAACTCTTTCAAAATTTGATTTTTTGAAAAACATTGAATAGACCCAAAATTCCTTTCATAATTTGGAGATTTTTTCCTAAATGAACTATATGCTTATCTCTAACGGTTTAGAAATTAGCTATTGGTCCACGATTGGAGTGGACACCCTGTATATATATATATATATATATATATATATTAAGGCTCGACCGATGCATCGGCGCCGATGGTTGAAATTTTTTCCATCGGCCATCGGCATCGGCCGCCGATGTCAACATGAAAAAAACATCGGCCCATCGGCCTCAAAAACACCTAAATGCCGATGCATAGCCGATGTTTTTTTTTTTTTTTTTTTAAAGCTTCCGGAAGAGGGAATTCTATTTTCTCCATTTTTTACTTTAGAATTAAAAGTGCGTTCAACATGTGGCTTGAAATCGAGCAGCAAACGGGACTAACACAGTTTTGGGATTTTCCGAATCTGGCAGATATGCAAACTCGAACTGACATTCAGAAAATTCAGGGACAGCATTGCAAAATTTTTTGTTTGTGAGTTGCTGCAATCTTTCATATTTTATGCATGTTAAGCAAAAGGAGAACCGATTAATAAAAATCTATCTCATTATATTATTGACGCCACTAATCATTAACAGAATACTACACTGTTCCTTTTTTTGCGGCGCCGCCTTTGAGGGGAATTCCCATATTGCGCGCAGCAGCCGCCAGACTTCGTTCGAATGAGGAAACGAAACCAAACTAAACGCATAGATGTTGCACTTTGAACGCTCCCTGAAAACTCTAATAAAATATGTGGCGACTTCATTTTTTTTTTTTTTTTTTTTTTTTTTTTTGGCGTTGCTAGCAGATTTTTTTTTTTTATTTCCCATGGTGAAAGGAAGATCTGCTTAGTTTTAGTTGGTTAAATTTCTTTCTTCGCTGCGAAAGAAATCGCCGTTTTTTCGTTTTAATTATACTAAAATATCACTGTCTGTGTTTTAATTAATTTACTTATTTTAAATGCTGTATTAAAAGGAATTGGGAAAAAATGTGAGTAATTTTTTGCTGCGCAGAAGAATAACTATACCACGAAGAGTTTTTAATCTGAGTGTGTATTAGAATATTTTAATAGTATGCCATTTTCTGTTCACTTGAAAATGCTCTGAACACGAGTGGCACGTTAAGTAATTTGTTACTCGAATAAGGATTGTGTGCTGTTTATAAAGACATATATTCATCGCTGTGTTATGGAATGTTTCATTTGAAAATATAGAGTAAGTATATATTTTAATTTTTGAAATTTATTGCATGTAGCTTTAGGTCCCTCATTTGGGACGTGGGGGGAGGTTGTAATGGACCCCCTGGGATTTTAAATTTACTGCTTTTTGTTATGGATTTCTGCTTGTATTTTGATGATTTTTTCTGTAAAATTCATCGAGCACATACCTTTTGCCCCCCCCCCCTCTCCTCCCGCCCAAAAACTAAAATGGCAGTCTAGTTTATATTCTTTAATGAATAAAGGATATGAAAATATCATTCCAGACTAAAGTAGCATCTGTTACTATTCCAGCATGTCACTATTCTTCAATATTAATATTGATACTTATAATATAGAATATACTTAATATAGAATCTTGGCTATTATATACTTTTTGAAAGTCAATATTATACAGTTCAAAATTCACTGAAATATTTTTTAGTCATCGCTTGTGTCACAAACGCTTATTGTACTACCTTCGTACGTAAAATGTTCAACATACAAAAAAAGGAAGCTCGTACACTGTCAAAAATATCAAAGCACCTTTCTAAATGCATAGGGCAGCTGCAGTTCATGATATTTTTAAAAACATTTCTGGGAATTTCGCAATATTTTCTGCAACTTTGTAAAATCTTCTGAGTGTTTTGGAATATACTTTCTGTGCTTTCCAAAAGCGTCTCTGTGAACTTCGGAATCTGCTTTCTGTAATTTCAAAAAATGTTTCTTAGTATTTCGGAATTATCTTTGCGTCTTTAAATTAATTTTAATTTAATTAATTTTTCCACCTCTGAGATGAGCAATATTTAATTCCAAAAGGAACAAAAAATTCAATAAAATACTTTAATAATGGTGTGAAAATACAAAATTATTATTATTATTATTTTAATCCTCCAGTTTCTTATGTTAGAACTCTATTTTTATGAACCTCAACCTGTACAAATAATAAAACAACTGGTGGACTAAAAAACATAGTAAAATTCATAAATAATGAAAATTTTCTACTTTTACACAATTATAAAAGTATTTTATTGAATTATTTTTTGTTTACTTTTTAAAATGAAATATTACTAATCTCAGCGGAAAGGGGGAAAAAACGAATTAGTATAATTCAGATATGCATAAACAAAAAGAGAAACAGAAAAAAGATTCCGAAACATTCGAAAACATTTCTGAAAATTTGAGAGAGATTTCTGTAATACTGAGAAAGATTCTGAAATACTCAGAAACCTTTCCGAATATTTCATGAACCGCAGCTGCTGAAAAACTCAAAAACGTTTCTGAAAATAACAGAAAGGGGCTTCCAACGTGCTCAGAAACGTTTCTTAAAACAACAGAAAGAGGTTTCCGACATACTTAGAAACGTTTCTGAAAATAACAGAAAGAGAACTCCGACATACTCAGAAACGTTTCTAAAAATGACATGAACCGCAGCTACCCGACATACTCAGAAACGTTTCCGGATTTTTTTTACAGTGTGTATCAGTTTTAATAGGAATTTTGTCAATTACCGCCCAGACGATATCAAATTCTGCATCTTATTTTCTTCTCCATCTTTGTTGTATCTTTCTTTGTTATTTATAAAGCACTTTGCTATTATATAACTCAGTTGCCGTCAATTTATGATATTAGTCTGCATTGAAATTGAAATTGATTAGTCAAAAAAAGAAAAAGTAAAAAGCACATTTGGAACATTGGATTGCAGCTGAGAAAGTATCTGTATGACTACACCCCAGGAGTGCCAACAGGGGGAGGGGGGATATTGGTGCAAGTTGCGCCATCAATTTTTTGAGGGGGGGGGGACTAATTATTTTTTTAATATAAATTATTTACGTTTTTTTTCAAATAAAAATTAATTTCTTTTCTTAATTTAAATTATTTCTTTAATTTCTTTCGTGTTATTTATTTATTTATTTATTTTTGTGTGCGTGTATGTGTGCTTGGGATGTCTGGAAAATAAAAAAGCGATTCTAAAATGCGAATAATTCGAACTTTCAAAAAATTAATAATATAAAAAAATAATAATAGTTATAATTTAAAAAAAAATGTTTAAAAAAATAAATAAATTAAAAAAGGGGTAAAAATAAAAAGCACAAGAGAGTTACGAAAAATGT
This sequence comes from Uloborus plumipes, assembly GCA_038373865.1. NCBI lineage: Eukaryota > Metazoa > Arthropoda > Arachnida > Araneae > Uloboridae > Uloborus > Uloborus plumipes. The sequence continues at coordinate 3,371 of JAXGGA010001817.1, forward strand.
GGGGGGGGAGGGTTTGTGCCATTGAACTTGGGGGGGATTGGCACCCCTGCTACACCCAGTACAAATGGCACGAATGAGTTCTCAACTTACTACGTCTCTTAGTTTTTATCGAGTGGTAGCAAAATAGAAATTTAGGCCAAAATCTGGATGACTGAAGAAGTAGAATGGAATGAATATATAACCCATGAAATCTCTTATAAACATTTATTTTTCTAATCGTTTGATGTTTTTTTGCCATCGGCCATCGGCATCGGCCATCGGCCGATGGAAGAGGAAAAAAATCGGCCATCGGCCATCGGCCAACTTTGAACAATCGGCCAACAATCGGCATCGGCCCATCGGCCAAAAAATGCCATCGGTCGAGCCTTAATATAAATATATATATATATATATATATATATATATATATATATATATATATATATAATATATATATATATATATATATATATATATATATATATATATAATCAAGATTAACAGTTTAAAGTCTGCAAATTAACTAGCGCATTTATTGCAGCTAAAAATATATATATATATAAATATATATATAAATATATATATATATATATATATATATATATATATATATTATATATATATATATATATATATATATTATATATATATATATATATATATATATATATATATATATATATATATATATATATATATATATATATTATATATATATATATATATATATATATATGTGTGTGTGTGTACCTTATACAAATCCACAGTTTACGTCGGATCTGGACGAAATTTGACAGGGAGATACTTGGGCTCGAACTACTACACTCGAAAGAACGCAAAAAGTACCTGTTAGGAAAGTTTCCTTTCAAAGGTTTTCAAAACCACTAATCGCTATCTCCACCCTGAAGAAAGATACGGGCGTTTTTAAATTTAAAAATTTCCATTTAAAATTCGATTTATAAAAATCGTCTGCACGAGCGTGAAGGAAATTAAATAGCGTGAAATAAATTATTGATAACAAAAAGGTGTTGCCATTCTTTTCTTAAGCATAAATAAAATTCTTGCTTTTATTTCAGAGTTGAGAAGTGACACGCATGCATTAGAAAATTTTATGAATCGCATAAAATTGCTCACTATAACTTTCGGTTTTTTTTTGGTAAAAACATTATTCTCATATCCATGGACTCGGAACTAACCAAGAATTTGACATTTCTCTGAACATCTAAAGTCACGTTAAATTAAGGGCTCGATGAAAGCGAGTTCAGTTATTTATCTTTAGCTACAATTTTGACTATGTGTATTTATATACAGTGTAATCCTTTTACGACGAATACCAATACAAAGAATTATCTATTTCGAAGAAATAAATTCTCATTTCCGACCTAGTTTTCATTACAATGCTTGAATTCAGTACAACAACAAAATTTTAGTTCCCTTAAAGCTCGTTTTAACGGGAGCTCATTATATATAAGCTCGTAATCCTACGAATACCAAAACAAAGAGCTATCTGTTTCGAAGAAATAAATTCTCAATTCTGACCTAGTTTTCATTACAATGCTTGAATTCAGTACAACAACAAAATTTTAGTTCCCTTAAAGCTCGTTTTAACGGGAGCTCATTATATATGAATATAAATTTTAAAATAAAACTCAATTTCTTGTCATTGGAGAAAAACTTGGAACAAATATCTTCTCGTTGTGTAACCTTATTCCGCGACGACCGCTTACGAATAACCTACGGTGGAAATTTATATCCTTACCTGAACAGGAATAAGAGACTCTTTGATTCCCATAACGAAAGCTGTTACAACGTCTCTTAAATATCCTAGATTTCCTATTTCGTCGAGTTTCACCTCATTTCGCGCCTCGGTCGAGATTTACGAGCCAAGTATCACATTTTATCGCGCACTGAGGCGCAAGAAGTTAATTTAGCTTTGTTACAGGATTTGAATTTATTTTAAAGATGGATAAAATTAGCTTTTTATGTCTTTCAATATGGGAAGAGCTCCCCTGGTACCTTTTTTAATTCTCAAGGAAGGAATAATTCGAAATGAAACATACATTGTGCTAAACTACGAAGAAAATAAAAAAAAAAAAAAAAACATGTTAAAATATGTTGCAAAATAAATGCTGCCAAAAATGCTGCAAAGAGAATGTATCCACAAATATTGTCACAATTTTTCGGCATATTTGATCCCATCTCTCTCTCCGTCCCTTTGTCACAAAGTGTCATAATATACTTAGCTAGGGATGCACCGATTAATTGACAGTACCGACCGATTAATCGGCCACTTTGCCGATTATAAATAATCGGCAAAATGATGCCGATTAATCGGCAAATTTTTTAAATTTTTTATATTATCTTTTAAAGTATACCTTCACCAAGCAACTATGATTAACTGTTTTATTAACTGTAAATTAATGTAATTTTCTGAAATCCTTACTATAATATACAGTATGAAAGTGTGTACAGAGTAAAAACAAAACAAATAGTTCATAGAAAACGTAAAACTGATTGGAATATTAAAAGATAACCCTCTGCAAATTCCTGAAATTTTAAGTTGGAATTCAAAAACATGAATATTTCATTTCATTTATACAGTCAAATTTTGCTGACCAACCGGCGGAAAGGATGTTTTAAATAAAGTTCAACGATTTTTTAACACACTATTACGATGGATAAATTTATAAACAAGAAATAAATAATTTTCTGCGAACACAAGAATTACACCTTTACGAAAGTGTAATGAGTAAAAACAAAACAAATAATTCAAAGAATGAAATACTGAATAATAATAATAATAATAATTAATTGCCTCTCAGTTGATATAAATGATTTAATAATTTAATATTCCTATTCTGAATAAATCTACACTTATAGACATATGTTGCAAGATTTTTCATGTCTCGATATTTTTCTCTTTAGCTTACTGCTTTTAAATCACCTCTAATTTTCAAAGAACAAATCTTGAATTAAATGGCTATTTATAGTTGAAAAATAAATTTAAATTAAGAACCATTCTAAATTAACGTGCTCATCGCAGTTCCCCCCCCCCCCATTTGTTTTAATTACTATTTTGTCTAGTGTATTAATGTTATTTTATTTGCAAAAATATTTTTAAAATTTCAAAGGAAGTTGATAAAATTTTGAAATTATTTAACATGGCAAAATGGAGAAAAACAAATCTTTTGTCAAAAACAGATTCCGTAAAATGGGGTGAATCGGAACACTTTTCAGCTTTGATTGTAAAAAAAGCAATTAAAAGATTTTTTTAAATTTGATTTTTTGGGTAAAAACTTCGGTCTTGCTTTACTTTTGATATTTCAAGCACAGACAAAACATTTTGAACAATTATTATCAAAATATATAGGAAATTATGGGTGTTCCGAATCACCCCGCTGATAGGGGTCAATCGGAACACATGTTAAAATTTTTATTTTTTTCAATTTAACCTGTAATAGGCCTCACAAACATGAGTAATATTGATGGGGGAGAATAAGAACAGATAATTACTGTCAAATAAATGTATAATTTCAATACCAGTAAACGTTTATAATTTGTCAAAATTCAAAATAATTTTGAACTTATGAAAAATTAAAAGTAATTTTAAGAAATGCTTTTGAATTGAAATACAAAGATTTAACATGAATGGAAGTCCCTCAAGTCGTCCACAAATATGTACTTGTCCTTAAAACTAGCAATTGTGACTTGGCTTAAGTGTTTTCATAACATCTCCTTTGATGAACTCTGCCTTTTCTTTAGTTTCTTAACATCTCTGGGTTTCTGGGATTGTCCTGAAAGATTTTTTCGTTTATTCATCACTGTCTGTGTGCTGGACTTCAACTACATAAAGTCTATGTGACTTTCCCCTTCGTATTTTAAGTAAAAAGAAGTCTCCTGGAGAAAAAAATCTTTTGAAATCTGCAACTTTTTGTCATTCTAAGATCTAGTTGCTCACGAGAAGGGATAAACAGTAATAAATCCTTGTCCTTTTCTTGATTAGAAGAATTGTGGTTAGAATCTTGATTTTTCAAACAGTTTCCTTTAAATAAGTTTGAATTGGAACAACAGAACTAAGTGTTCCGATTCACCCCGCAAATTTTTTTCCTATGGCATTTTTCAGAATTCTTCATTTTTATGACACAATTTATAAAAAATGTAAATTCTAATGTGGTATTCTGTTGTTCAGATACATGTGTACAGGGTGTCCACTCCAATCGTGGACCAATAGCTAATTTCTAAACCGTTAGAGATAAGCATATAGTTTATTTAGGAGAAAATCTCCAAATTATGAAAGGAATTTTGGGTGGATTCAATGTTTTTCAAAAAATCAAATTTTGAAAGAGTTACGAAATTTAAATTTTTATACAACCCCCAGTCCTATCAATAATATTTAGTAAAACATTCTTGACACTGTAACGTTTAAAACTAAAAAAAATCACTGTTCTACGACAAAAATTGACCGGGTTATGACGTTTTGAAAAATCAAGATTTTGCATTATTTCATGACGTCATCGAGAGATCGCTTAAGGGACCGTATGCGAAATCCTTCAAAATCTTGATTTTTCAAAACGTCATAACTCGGTCAATTTTTGTCGTAGAACAGTGATTTTTTTTAGTTTTAAACGTTACAGTGTCAAGAATGTTTTACTAAATATGATTGATAGGACTAGGGGGCTGCATAAAAATTTAAATTTCGTAACTCTTTCAAAATTTGATTTTTTGAAAAACATTGAATAGACCCAAAATTCCTTTCATAATTTGGAGATTTTTTCCTAAATAAAATATATGCTTATCTCTAACGGTTTAGAAATTAGCTATTGGTCCACGATTGGAGTGGACACCCTGTATAATTGAAACATGCCACTCATAGTTTTTAAATATAAGAAGGTTTGTTTGTGCATATGAAGTTTTGCAGTCTAAGAAAATGTGGTGTTTTCTAGCATTCCACGTGCAACCCTCCTTAGAAGCCAGTAGCGTTACCAGATTGACAAAAGTAATTTTTTCCTACTTCCTATGATCTTACTTTTCTAAAAAAAAATTCACGGAGAAAAATACCCAATAGTATATTTATGAAGAATATCTTCGTACGGTCGCTAAGTTTTGTTCCGATTGACCCCGCTGTTCCTATACACCCCATTTTACGGTGAGTAACCATTTCTAAAAATCGGAATTGTATTAGAAAGGGTAAAAACAGTGAGGGTGAAATTGGTAATATTAAAAATAATAAACCCGAACATTAATGGGCTCTGCCGATTAACCGGCCGATTCTCATCCGCCGATTAATCAGTAATCGGCCAATTTGCTTATCTGTGCATCCCTATACTTAGCCCCACTCACCTTTCACATGTCACGTTACATTACATAAAATACATTTTTATAGAAACAAATCGTCCAAAATGTGCGATTGAAAAAAAAAAAAAACGTTTTTGATATCTTTTCTTTCAATAGTTTTTGCAGCTACTAGGCTGTGCACAGAAACGCAGTGATATTGAAAAATTACTTTAGTCAGTACGTACAAGCAGGTTTTCCTCAAAAAGCATGACTTCTATACTAGAAAGCAACTTAACTTGATACTGAACGTCAGTACGGGCGGAGCCAATAAGAGCTCACAAGCATTCAGCGATCTTTTCTAATTCGCCAACTAGGCTGTGACGTTTTATCTAGCTCGCTTTTCATAGGCTAACGTCACGCTGACGTCACGATGTTTTTGTCAAGAAAGGTTGCAGTGTAGTATAACAAGTTGAATGGCAATTTAAAGTTTTCTCAAAAACTAACTCTCATTACCGGTTTGCTACAAAGTTTTTTTTTTTTTTTTCTCACAGACGAAACGATTGCATTATAGAAAACTAGCTTATTTTACGGCGTTGCTCGGGTGCTTATTAATACGACATTAATAATTATAATTGTTTTTAACTTATGTCATGCTAAAATGAAATAGGTGAGCCTTAAATTGATAATTCATTGTTAATCGTAATCTTTGGTGGAAAGTACTCATGTTTAAATGTGGTAAATTTTATCAATTTGTATGCTTAAAGGCTAATGTATGTTTTATTATATCTTCAAAATTGAAAGAAAATAGCCATTTTGAGACAAAAAAAAATTGAATTTGAACTGTTTGGATTTTTAAAAATTTTTATAACCCCACCTATGTGAATTCTAGTGCAGCAAGGAACCTCTGAGCCAACTTTGATGAAAATCGGACGAAAACTGTGGATTTGTATAAGGAACAAACATACATGCATTCATTTTTACATCTATAGAAAAAAAACATTCAGTTAGGGCCCTGCTCCACATCAACGTAAAACGCGACTGAAACCGAAGGCAGAAACCGAAAATCCGGGTACTTTCCATAGGAACACTATGTAATCCATTCTACGTTTCTGCTTTATTTTTGTGCTTTACGTCAATGTGGAGCAGGGGCCCTTAGAGTTCAAGAAATTAAGACTTGCCATTCAGTTGAATTTCCTTATTCCTACGTGCGATTCATATTTTACTACCCTAAATATTCGAATTTTGAAAGGACTATTTTATTCAAAATTTTAAAGGTATTACAAATTTTCAATATTTGTGCATAGTTAAATTTATGAAATCAGGTAACGTGCAGAAACTTTAACCGTGTTTATTTATATTTCAAATTTCTTCTCGACAAATCAAAACTCTTTTCTCATAATGCGGCTATTCGAATCATTTTTTTTTTGAAGATTTTCTAAGAAAGATACAATTGCAGTTTGAATTAGTTTTATAAAATAGTAACTGAGTTTAGTGATACATAAGAGGCATACTGATGCTCTCAATATTAGTTGGATGCGTCTGATTTGATACTATTGATATCTGTGTCGAAAGTTTAGACGACTAATATTGAGCTTTAAGATAAAATATCGAAAATTAATTTTATATTTTTCTTTCATTAGGGTTAGAATTAACTCAGGCAGTTAATTTTTTCTGATTCATTATTTTGTTTACCTAAAAACTGTAATAAATGAAAAAAATAGGCTGAGTTCTGGTAAGTGCGTACCCTTTTTTTCAAAGTTCATGTTCTCAAGGATGCTGCTCTGTTGAAAAATCTTGTACACTCACAATATTTTTTTAGTTTTCTTTCCAGACCCTTTACCAAGATTTTCAAGCATATAATATGTCAAATAAACCATAAGCATAGGTTTTGTGACCTGGTTTATGACACCTATTCTAAGGTATGCACTTTCCCAACCTAGCGGGTTAAGTGCGTCCACTTTTAATTATGTGAAAATGAACAGGAAAAACTTCTGGCACATATTGAATATGTTAGGTACTTGCCTTGGGATAATTCCTAATACTAGAGATCAGCACTTGCATGGATGAAACGCAATCAGTGATATCCCACGTGTCTTGTGAACAACTATGTGATTTGAAGATTGAGAGAGTTGTGTCTGTGATTCTTCTTCTGTCCTTTTAATAAGACCAAGTGAGCAGATGTAAGTTGTTTTTATTTAGTAATAATCACTTATAGTCTACATAGTTTATTTTGGTTTAATACATTAATCAGTCTGTGTTTAAGCCAGGGTTCGCACTTACCCCTTCTTAAATGTAAGATGAGACATATGCGTCCAATAGCGTTGTTGTAAGTGCGTACCCCTACGATTTTCTTTAATTCTATTTGTATGGTAGATCGTTAGGTAACCTGAGTGAACAAGTCGTTTTGTTTTTCTTTTTTGAATAAATACGGTTTTAAAATATTTTTCTTATTAGAATTAGCAGCAGTAAGAAAAAACGCAAAACAATGAACAAGAAAAAAAAAAGAAAATAATTGATCATGATAGGATACTTGTACTTTTTTTTATCTTGTACATTGAAATAGTTTTTCACAAGGTGTTCTTAATTTTCTTAAATATAATTTATTCATTAGCTACTCCACCTTCGTTTTTTAAAACAGTTGGCTCCTTATTTAGTGTTTCACTTAATTTCATTGCCTCATTTGTAATTCTGGTTTAAATTAAGTATAGCTTCTGATCGTTATTTTCAACGAAAAATTTACTAACTGATATCTAAAAGTCAATATATTTCAGAGGTAATGAATTAAATTGAAATCTTATGCCGCATTCAATTAAAAATATAAATACTTGATGAAAATGATCTAAACATAGTCGATGTGTTGCAGAAGCCATTTCAGGACAGTGTTCATATAATTCCCAGTGGACGCACTTACCCCATGGACGCACTTACCAGAACTCACTCTATATATAAATTTCGTCAAATGCATATTTACTCAAAACTGCTCTTAATTTCAAATAAATACAGCTTTTCACAAAACACACTGAAGTTCCATGTCCAGTTTATGCTGGAAGTTATTTCTTTATCCTTTACGTACCATGATAAAGTATTGTTATTTTAATTCTATAATTTATTAATATGACGTTTGTGGTACGGCTGTATGTCGATTCCATCTAAATATTGATTATAGTGATTCAATACAGTCGTAATACCAAATGTAGGAAACGAGAAGATATTGGACATTTCCTTGTCAGTTTACATTTAGCACAAACAAATTGCTTTCAGTTATACAGCAATTAATTGAAAGCTATTAGCATTGTGGTTAAGTTTCTACAAATGTAATAGCGTTTTTACACGGGTGTCACATGGGGCGATAACATGTTGTCAACCCACCCCCTTTCTGCCTCAAAAATTGACGAAAAAAAAAGAAGAGAAAAGAAACCTCCCTTATAATCGACTTCAAAAAAGAAGGAGGTTCTCAATTCAAAGCGTGTACTTTTTTTTTTGTTTGTTCGCACATAACATCTGATCTACTGAACTGATTTGGACGATTTTTTTAATCGATAGGAGATGGTATAACTTAGATACCATGTACCTAAGTTAACGTTTTATCCGGTAACCAAAATCGGGACAACCAGAAAACCGGTAACATTTTGCCGAATTTCCAGCTATTTTTTAATATACGCATTTTTGGCAATTTTTGAAAGGAAGTTTTTTTTTTTTTTTTGAAATGCAAAAATGAATATGGACAGATTCTTTATAAGTACTAGGGTGGAGCGAAAAAAATGAATTTTTGATTTTCGTAAACGGGTACCTTTCATTTACTGTGAATGAGGATAAGTAACAATTCTGTAAAATATTTCACTTTTGCGACGTCATCTTTAGTCTGCGCATTTGGCCTAAAGTTTTGAAATTTTTGATTTTTTTTTGATTTTTCAAATTTTTTTAAAAAATATTGCAAATGATAAAACTAGTGACGGGTGGTTATTAAATGGAAGAAAAAGGTTTGAAATATACAAAGAATTTTTTAAAACCATTTTAGATTATTATTTCAGTTCGTGCATTGCGCTCAAAGTTCATCAAATTTCCCAAAATTTCTGATATTTTCGACATTTTTTAACTCAGTATTTCCTCTCAATATTCACTTGAAGTGTCTTCAAACTTGTTTTTATTCATTTTGTTATTACTTTGAACCCTGCAACTCTTCGCTAGTTCATGTGGAACTACCCAGGACTCACCACGAGGAGGTGACCGCACTTCTTAGTCCTACACGTGAACCCTTCCTTCCAACCAATGCAAGCACGTATTTACATTTCTTAGATACGTCTTTCACAGTTAAATTGTTCCTTTGTGTCGTAAATTGATCAAATATTTCTGTCAGATATCCTCGTTTTTACTAAACTTTTTCTTTTCCTGTGATAACATACCAATTTTGAAGAGCTTGTGACCTATTTGACAGCTCTTTCAACTGATTGAGTCTTGAATGGCAGCTTAAAAAGAGCGCATTCAGAAATCATATTTAAATTCTCAGCTTCCATAATCTTCGTAAATATTGTGTTGTTAAATTACCTGTAAAAGGTAGCTTTGTAATTTCCACATCATGGCAAGAAATCATATCGATGTATACTGACTTTTGATTTATGCATGTAATGTATGAAAACAGATTTTTGTCTATTTTTTGGGATCTGAAGTGTTCTCACTTGTTTGTTTGTTTGTTTTCTAGATAGAGCGTTTATAATACGATTTAAAACAAGTTTCTTTATATGCTCTCTCTTATGAACTAACCAGATTATTTCCCGGCGTTGCTCGGGTGCTTATTAATACAACATAGCTCTAAAAAAATATTTGAATGAATTCTATCCACATGGGAATATAGAAACTTATTTCATGCTAAAAAGAAATAGTTGAGATTTAAATGGATAATTCACTGTTGATCGTAATCTTTGTAGGAAAATACTCCTATTTAAATGTGTTACATTTTATCAATTTGTGTGCTTAGTCTTATCTCTATTACTCTATCTATTCAAAATTGGAAGAAAATGGTAATTTTGAAACAAAAGATTTGAATTTTGGTCTTTTTGGATTTTTTTCTAAATTTCAAAACCTCTGTCTATGTGAATTCTAATGCATCAGGGAACCTCTGTGCTAAGTTTGTTGAAAATCCGACGAAAACTGGATTTGTATAAGGAACGAACATACATACATTTGATAACAGCATATTTCTTGGGTGCAATGTATACATTGTTTTGAATAGATGTGAATACAATTTTTTGCTTTTTCCCGGAGAGATAATCTTTAAAATCTCACACGAATTCATAGCTTAATTAGTAACGTCTGTACTTCATCCTAAAAGAGCAAGGACACTTTTATCCGCGAAAGTTATGAACTCTTTCAAAAATTATAGTCTAAAGATTATGTTTGCTGTAATCAACCATCTGGCTCGGGAAAGCTTTCTTGGACTTCCGTTTCATAATTTTTTTGGATATTTTCCCAGTCAAAACTATCTTGCTCATCTCATGAAGTTACTGTTGCTCAGTACTTGAACCATTTTTATTGTCAAAATCAATCTGATTAATGACAAATTCTATAGGTTCATATTGAACTGATTTGAAAGTACAACATGTTTAGCTTCGTATAACAGGCCCAAAAATCACTTTGGTCCACTGGTAGGTCTATCTAGCTTTTGCAAAAAATGCAGCAAATTAAGTTCATTCAAATGTAATTGGCAAATGTCCCATTACAGAGGTCTACCAAGTTTTTCTTCCAGTTTCCGTATTACACCTTTGTATTTTCCTGTCTCTGTAGTGCATCCATCAAAACCAATGCAAACAATATCCTACTCAAAGAAACAATTTTTTGTTCCTGACTTGTCTAAGAAATGTAAATTTATGCTCTCATTGGTTGGAAGCAAGGGGAGCTCGGGTGGCACCCAAAGTGCGGCCACTTCCTCGTGGTGAGTCTTGGGTAATTTCAATGAGCAAGCATAGAGTTGAGTAGTTCAAAGAAACAACTAAATTATTAAGAAAATGTTTTGAAGGCACTTTTAGTAAATATTGAGAGGAAATATTGAATTATAAAATTTCTGCTAATATTGAAAATATCGGAAATTTCTGAAAATTTGATGAACTTTGGGCCTAATGCGCAGACTGAAATTATAATCTGAAATGATTTTTAAAAATTTCTTGTATATTTCAAACCTTTTTCTTCCATTTGATAACCACCCGTCACTAGTTTTATCATTTGCAATATTTTTAAAAAAAATTTGAAAAATCTAAAAAAAATCTAAAATTTCAAAACTTTAGGCCAAATGCGCAGACTAAAGATGACGTCGCAAAAGTGAAATATTTTACAGAATTTTTACTTATCCTCATTCACAGTAAATGAAAGGTACCCGTTTACGAAAATCAAAAATTCATTTTTTTCGCTCCACCCTAATAAGTACTAAGGCTCGACCGATGCATCGGCCAGGCCGATGCATCGGCGCCGATGGTTGAAATTTTTTCCATCGGCCATCGGCATCGGCCGCCGATGCTAACTTGGCAAAAACATCGGCCCATCGGCCTCGAAAACATCTAAATGCCGATGCCTGGCCGATGTTTAAACAAGAAAAGTTTTCTTAAGAGGAAATTCTATCTCCTCTATTTTTTACTTCACAATAAAAGTACGTTCACCATGTGGCTTGAAATCGAGCAGCAACGGGACCAAAACAGTTCTGGATGTTGGAATTTTCCGAAATCGGGCAGATAGTGAAATTTTCATTTTTTTTTTTTCTTTTTTTTTTGTGTATGTGAATGAAAGGCTTTTGTTTTTCTTTTTCATTTTAAAAAGATGTTAGCCAGATGAATTTGGCAAACATTTATTTTAAGAGAAGACGGGATCTATGTTGTAAAATTTCGAGGAGGGACCCACCTCTGGTTACTCTGTTATGTGATAAGATTATTGTTTTCATTTTTTTTTTCTGAAATCTAATATTGTGTTACTCAATTCTAAATTATCCAGTTTTGAATTGAATATTGAAGCTGTTACGATTTTCCCTTTAAGTCATATTCGTTTAAGCAGGAGTGCCCATCCGCGAGGGCCATGGCCCATACTTTCCCGTCTAATTTTTAACTGTTTTGGGGGGGGGGGCTTATTTGAGTTTTTTAGGCTTTTATTTTGGTCTCCGTGGTATTTGGATTTATGCTCTGCCATTGCTCTTGGGGGTGGGGGCAACCTTGAGTTCAAAGCAAAAAAAAAAAAAACTTTTCCCATTGACTTATCCTGATATGTCTTGACCATGAAGCAAAAAACTAACAAGTATTTATATGTATGCATAAGCTCCCCCCCCCCCCCGCAAAGGCGATAGCACACCCTCTTCAAATGCTACGGAACATCTCCTCCCCAAAAGAGATTAAAAACCTGCTTAAAAATGTATGCTCCTTAAAACTTCAATGGTGCACTCTACGTTTTATCAAATGACCATATCAATTGTTTTTGCCAAATTGGCAATTTCATTATCTTTGTACAGTAGCAACCGCTTATTAAAATCACATTTGTCCTGAGGACATTCGATTTTATAAAGCGGCTGATTTTATAAAGAAAAAGTTTTTAAAGATCAATTATATGAAAAATCAATAAATTACTGCATTTCTATGTAGTTTTAAAAGTTTCAAAATACAGTAAAAACTAAATGAAGTTTACATTTTTATTTGCAGACGGATCTTAAAATACTGGCTTATAGATATTTGAGATTAATGGAAATCGTACATACATAAAAGAGTGCAAATTTGGCATGCATCTCTTTGTCTTCCGAGACTCTTCCACTTCTTGGTGCTACATAACTTTGAAATTTATTATGTCTGTGGCATTTTTCAACATAATTGTATCTGTTGTTTTCAAATTACAGTCGAGTCTCCATATAACGAAAACTCTATTTAGCGAAGTTCTCTATATAACGAAGTATGTTCTGTGACACAGATAGTTTCAGTAAAAAAACATGTAAATTTGTCTCCCTTTAACGAATATCAAATGGCCCAATTTCTCTATTGCGAAGTTTTTATGGGAGTCAATGTTCTGGAAAATAGAAGTCTTTCTTCTACTGCTTTTGTGAAGGCTTACTTCACACATGTGAAGAATCACTTCACACATGTGAAGAATTTTATGAGCAAAGTGTTTCCAAAGTGCAGCAAAAAATCACGAACTATTTTCAAAGTAAAACTAGTGTCGTCGACCAAGTTCAGGTTTAATTCTTTTAATTTATTAATGTAAAAATTTGCAAAAATTCACCAATTGTACTACAGATGCGAGTAGCATTCCTGATACAATTTAATAGGTTAATAAATTAATTTAATTAGTTTTATTTCTTAATTCATTCACTGCGTTACATTTATAACTTCAAAATATGCACAGTATTTATTTCTTGCTAAAATGCATTTATTCCAAAAATAGTAAAGTGAGAATTAACCTTTTGTACTACTTGCACATGTATAGTCTCTATTGAAAAATTAAGCATAGAAATTTACTATTTTCTTTATAGCGAAGTTTCTATATAACGAACCTTTTCAATGGTCCCTTGCGACTTCGTTATATGGAGACTCGACTACTAATATACGCTTTCCAAAAACTTGATTTTATAAAACGGCAATACTGATTTTATTAAAGGAAAGTTTTAACATGTTTTGATATTGTAAGGATTCAGTTCCTGCAGATTTGATTTTAAAAAGTGGATGATTTTATAATCCAGTGATTTTATTAGTGGTGGTTACTGTATTGACAACTAATAAAGTTTTATAAGTAAAGTTTCTCGCATTTCACCATTTCTGAAAATTTATTAACGCTCTACTAATATTTTAAATCTACTTTTAATACGTTATTATATAACTAATGTGTTGAATGTAAAAATTTTCGTATTTTAAACCTTTACTACGCGCTCGCCAAATGTTGCCAAAATCGTTGTCACCTCACACAACGTAAGTATACTGAAAGAAGTTCAGACCGCACGTGTTAGCTTTTCGCTTTATATGGTATTATTTTGATTTTGGTGTTTAATATTACTAAAACACCATGAAAATTTTAGATAGCAGTAGTGAATCAGATACTGGCGAACCTACAACTTCCTAGAAAAAAGAAAAATATGCATTGAATGAAGATCCAATTTACAGTTTCTATAGTCCCTGTCGAGCAGGGTTGCCAGACGTCCCGGATTTCAAGGGACAGTCCCGTTTTTTGAAATATTGTCCCGCGTCCCGGGGAACCTTGATACGGGACGGCTAAAGTCCCGTATTCTGGCTAGAAGCAGCATTTTACAAAACGAAACATTATTTTCAGAAAAAAATGAAGTAAAACAAGAAATGTGAAATAGAGTGATAAGGAATATGATTGAAATATAATATTTTCCTGTTCTGAAGTAATGATAGTGTTCTATTCATTTAGAGCAGAAATTATTGTGACAATCAATTCAACAAATGTTCATTGTAAAAGTAGTGTGTCTCCTTGTAAATGATGTTACTATGACTTATTATATAAAAAGCCCTTCTCAATTTTTCAATTTTTCAAGAAATATATGTCTTCAGCTACTATTAGTCACTGATTTTTTTTTTTTTTTTTTGAATCGATCAATTTCAATCTTTTGAAATTTGCTTCGCTTGTATACTAAAAGATGTCACTAAATGTTATTCCATTTAGCAAACAAATAAGCGTTTTAAAAACTTGAACATGCATAATTTTTACAATGAGCGACGGAAATATAAATTACAGAGAGTTTTATGGCATCCTAAAGACCATCAAAACTTAGAAAGAATTATTGCAGCAGTAAAATCTAGTAGCAATTATGATTTAAAAAAATCTGGTATGGACCCCACACTACTTCCTTTTACGTGTAAATTTCTTAGTAGTTGCCTTAAGTGTTAAAAAAAGTGCTTGGAGTGAGCAAGGTAACAATTCAAATATTTACTCCCCTAATCTGCCACGAAACAATGCAAAAAATATTTTGCAATGGTTAATTTTCTAAATATTGCTGATTTTAATATCATTCAGTGAATTTTTCGCAAAATATCGCCAATAGCGCCAAGTTGAACCCAAATTCAAAAAATATTTTTTTCGCCAAATTTGTCGCCAACTTGGCGATATGTCGCCAAGTTGGCGTCAAACACTTGGCGACCAAAAGCTTGGCGACATATAGCCAAGTGATCGCGCCAATTCATATCACTTGAGTCTGCATTGAAATTAACACTGATTTACCCCAAAAAAGGGGTAAAACACCCCCTTGGGAACATTCAAATGCAACCACAAGGGGAGGTGCACAACTAGACCATCCTCAGAGCCTACATACCAAGCTAGAAGCTTCTACGGCATATAGTTTTTGAGTTATGCGACCCACATACGCACACACGTACATACAGACGTCACGAGAAAACTCGTCGTAATTAACTTGGGGGTGGTTGAAAAAAAAATTTCGGCTGCTTATATGTTGGTAGGTACATATGCACGTGCTGACAGGTCAAAAAAACTAAGGAATTTTCATTCGGGGGTGAGCAAAATCAAAATTTAGACTCAAATTTGAGTGATTTTTTTTTCGCGATCACAATACTTCCTTTACTACGTAAAAGGAAGTAAAAAAGGAATTTTCCGAGGTTGTATAAGAATAATTATCATGTTATAATATTCACAAAACTGTACAGTTTTTCCCCAAAAAATATTGAACACTGATTTTTTTTATTTTTTTTTAGGTTAATTTCTTATAGTGAGTTCAAATAGTAAGGTTTAATTCTATGTCTACTCAATTGTAATCAAAATTTTTGTTAATGACTCCTTAAAATTATTTTGCGTTCAAATTTCCCCATTGGTACGTCTAGCTTTTTGAAAAGGTACATACTAAACATTAGTCATCAGTAGAAGCGACTATTATATCTTTCACGCAAGACAGGCCCGTCATTTGGGACATCAGGACAGGTGGTCAATGCCCGACCCCCCCCCCCGGTTTTGGAAATTAATGTATTTACATATAAGTGGGCGTGGCTTTTGCTTTTTTTTGTATAATTTACATTGAAATTTGGTACAATTTACCCCCCCCCCCACGGAAAAATTTAAAATGACGGGCGTGCGTCAGGAAAAAGGGAGTTAACAGCACGGAAATACGAATTTTCACAATAATTAGTGGAAAACCTTTCCCTACCAATATTCATGACGAAAAATAACCATGCAGTGGTAAAGAATGAAGTTTTTATTATTATTAAAGACTTTTTCTGTACTTACTTTTGTCATGGTTTTCACGTTTTGCTTCCGGTTGCAGAGTTAAATGCAGCCGCGTGAACTTTAACGCACTTCCGCTCACTTCAGCTTTTTGTCTCCAGAAACAATGAAATAATAGTAATAATAAAACTGACGTTTGGTTTTAAATTTAACACATTAATCTCAAGGCTAACCAAAACAAAGATATATTTGCGGATTGTGGGCATTTAATCTTCACGTGAGCTATCCGATTGAAATTGTTGGAGATAAACCTTGCAATATTTAAGCAAAAGAAAAATGAAACGAATGAGATTAGCTAACAATCAACATATTAGTCCAGTTCAAAAATTTGCTTAAGTGACTTATTAAAAAAGGCTAATAAGGGCTGTAGAAAATACATTGGTAGTTCTTCAAATTGAACATTACGCTTGATGGCGTTTGACTCAAAGTAAGTTGATAAATTAACAAAATTGGAAACGGAATATTCTCATGAATAAAAAATAAAGTGTTCATGAATAGCATTTTTAACGGCGTTCGTTATTTTCTCGGTGAACTATGCTTAACGGCATTTGTCTTCACGCAATTCTAAATCAATTTTAAAACGAAAAAACTTTGAAATAAAATATAAAAAAAAACTTTTTAAATTTAAAGACTATTTCTGTCCGCTCATTCGCACTAAAAAGTATGAAATAAAGGGTGAAAATGCGCTTTGGGTCCCTGCTTGGCGCATTTTCAAAAAGTCGCCAATTTTTGCGTAATGCTTCTCGGAGCTTTCAATTCGTGAGACAACAAGAAAAAACGCGCCAGTTGGTGACTTTTTGAAAATGCGCCAAACAGGGACCCAAAGCGCATTTTCACCCTTTATTTCATACTTTTTAGTGCGAATGAGCGGACAGAAATAGTCTTTAAATTTAAAAAGTTTTTTTTTATATTTTATTATTCATATGATCATTGTGTTTTTTTTTTTTCTTCATTTAAATTTGTGAGAAACGTTTAATATCAAAGTCAAGGTTGCAAAAATTCAAACTTTAGATTTCATCTCTCAATCTCCTCTCCTCCCCCTCCCCCCAAGAGCCTGTCCCGTATTTACAGTTCTTAAATCTGGCAGCCCTGCTGTCGAGAGAGCTTAAAAGATCGACAATTTCATAGTAGTTTTGTCAAATACCGCCCAGCTGATACCGAATATAGCATCATATTTTTGTCGCCATCTTTGTCGTATCTTTCTTTGTTATTTATAGAACACTTTGCGATTATATCACTCAGTTGTCTCCAATTAATGATATTAGTCTGCATTGAAATTAAAATTGATTAGTAAAAAAAAGAAAAGTAAAAAGCACATTTGGAACATCGGATTGCAGCTAAGAAAGTATCTGCATGACTACACTCAGTACAAATGGTACGAATGAGTTCTCAACTTACTATTTCTCTGTCTCTCTCATACAGTTTTTGAGTGATACAAGTATGTGCAGAAAAATCGTGAACACTAAATCGAGTGGTAGTAAAATAGAAATTCAGGCCAAAATCTGAATGACTTTATCGTAATGATTACAATTATCCTGTATTCGTAGAAAAAAAAGTAGTAGGAAATGAATATGTGACCCTACAAATCTCTTATAAACATTTAATTTTCTAATCTTTTGATTTTTTTTTCCATCGGCCATCGGCATCGGCCATCGGCCGATGGAGGAGGAAAATAATCGGCAATCGGCCATCGGCCAACTTTGAACAATCGGCCAACAATCGGCATCGGCCCATCGGCCAAAAAGTGCCATCGGTCGAGCCTTAATAAGTACCATATACTCACAAATAGCTTAGAATTTTTTTACGAAAAAGAACTTCAATTCTGTAGTCCCGCTGCTCGTGGGACTAAATTTCCGAAATATTTTCTTGAATTAAAATGTAGACTCGTAAGTTTAACATTTTCCCTTTTTTATTCCAGCTGAAAACTAAAGAAATTGTCGACTGTTATTGCACTTTTTAAATTGAATGGCAATTAATTAAAGCCGTTTAGAGCGTAATTAACGACGTGAAAAGTTCTGGAAACCAGATTCGCCAATTTTCCGGCTAATATTTTTTTAAAATTGTAATTCGGGTTTTATTAACAATTGGACAATGTCGCTTCTTAGCGATCTACAAAACCGTGAAATTCAGATATCCGACATAGCGAGGATTTTGGACTTGGCGGATAATTGGTTCTCTGCTGTATTTTAACTGAAGTTTAGGAGTTTATTAAAGTTGAAAAATAAAAGAAAATAACCCTGGAAGACCAATTAAATGCATGCCTTTTAATTTCAGCATTGTACAGGGCAACAAAATTACAACAACAATAAAGAAACTTACAACATTTAAAAACTTCGCTTAGTTTAATGATTATTTTATACAACACAAACGCAGCACAAATCTCTACCAAATCAATGATTAAAATGTCTCTCGAAAACCCCATAAAAACAAGCATTTATTTCTTCTTCTTCCTTGAATAAACAGCGTAACGATTAAACTTTCAACATGAAATAAAACGCAGCCTCCATTCCCATAGTACAAACTGTTCCCTCCACGTACATCCTTTAAGGGATGGACATAAAATACTACCACATAACCAAAGTTAACATCCTGCCAGTAAAATGCTCCCGTGTAAAGGTATTAATGTCTTGCCAAAGTAGAATATGAGACGGTTTATTCCCCGCACAAAAGCTGTCGCCGTGAAGCTTTGCCTCTCAGAATTTATTGGATTTTTATGAGCTTTACTTTCGCTCCCTTTTTTGATTTACGAGTAGGGTTGCATTGATTTATTTTATTTTAATTTTAATGCTTCTGAAATGGTGGCGATTTTTTTTTCGTGCAACTTCTGCTGGTTAAGCACTTGTTTGAAATACTTCTCTGTTTGGTTTGAAATTGCTCAGCAACAGAAAATGCTGATGCTATAGCCAATGATAAAGTTTAAATACAATGTGGACCCATATTTACCGCTTCCTTTGCAAATTTGTTTGAGGAAAATTGAAAAATCATCACATTTTTAAATTTTATTATTAAATGTAAGGAAACAAAAATCCATCAAATAAGTAGGTTTTGAGTTGGAATTTTAATTTTTTACAGTTGTGAAAGCATTTAGTTTCATATTACTTTTCTACCTCGAGTTATCTCCAGTAAATGAAAAAAAAGGTTGTGTATGGCAGTTTTTAAAATAAAGGACAACACAAAGTGATATCCGCCGATCCAGACAGTGGTATCTGATCTTGCCTCTGGAATCCAAAATATGGGAGCAGTACTTTGTCAGCACTTCTTCTGCCATCTTGCATCAACACCATTATTTTTTCCATTAGTATACTATCCATTATTTATCCATTTCTAATTCACAAGTCGAGATATACTATACAATAGCGAAAGCACGTGATTAGTCATATCAAAAGAATCGAAAAAACAATAAAACTTTTCAAACTATTATAATCAAAATAATATTTCCTTTCATTTCCTCCACGTCGAGAAAAACCTTCATAAAACAAATCAACGGTGCTTTCATAGGAACTAAGCATGTAGTGTATAAATATACTTAAAGGAAAAAAAAAAAAAAAACAAGACACTTAAAAATAAACTACCGATAAAATCAGTTTTCCTTCATCTAAAGAATATTTACAACTCAACCTCAATGTACTTCTGTATTATGGTAAAATATCACGACTCCTTGATATCAGGAAAAGTATTTTTTCTTATGAATTTTAAACTCTCATTCCTCCCTATCATTACAAATCCTCCTTTTTTCATGAAAGTTTGAACTTCTGATTTAAAAAAGATATTGGAAAAAAATCACGCCTTTTTAGGTTTTGAAGAGGAAAAAAGCCCAAATCTCTTCTTGAAATGTTCAAATTGGAAATCGTTTTCTAAATGTCTGATCTTTTTTTTTTTTTTTTTTACACTGATATAGGTTTCAAACATGCATTGACAGCTACAAATATCAAGCGAAATTTAAACACGAAAATTCTTTTGTGTATTAAAATAAATTATTTCCTGTATTCAAACTGCTAATAACCTAGTGCTTTTCTTGATGAACAAATATTTACAAATAAAACTTTATCGGTTTTCTAAGATGGGCAGTGTTAGCTATTTCCGATTAGTATGGCTATAATTTAACTATTAACCCATTAATGCCTGAGATTTTTTTTTTTCAACGATACTTTGTATACTGGTTACAAATAGTGTTTAATGGACAGAAAAAATAGTTAAAACATTATCATGTAAAAAATAATTTTTTTATTTAAGAAAGAAAAATCGTCCCTAAAAAGGGACGCTAGGCACCAGAGGGTACATACTTTTTTACCAAATTTTTTTTTCTGCCTACGATGTAATATTGAAAATGACAATTTATAAGAAGAAATAAAAGCAGCAATTAACATAAACTGGGAAGTAGATTCAGAGTACAAGGATTTATTGGTGTTGTTGAGTATGAAAGTCATCAAAACATTTGTTCTGCAAACCTACGTATTACATTTGCTGCATTCCGATAAGCTCTTTTACTTCAATGGGCACATCTTACCTGAGTCTTATTTAAAGAAATATAACAACTAGCCCCATAATACCTAACTCAACTCTCTTGAGCTCAATGCATGTTGTACATCAGCTTCTAAAATAAAAATGAAGAGCGGCTACCACCATTTTTTAGAGTGGATCAAAAACAAGTAGTTCCCGATATTTGATGCATGGGATCTTTTTCCCTACGCAACGATTGTATTGAGCAAACATATATATTTGGTTCATCAATTTCAATTACTTTCTTTTCGCTATTGGACAATCGCTTAGCCTTTACAATAGGATAAATTCCATGAAGATTCAATGCAATAGTTATGACATTGCTATTATTCCACCGAACCAACGTAATATTATTTTATCTGTCATCGACATTTATTCAAAACTTCCTCTCTTTTCTTTTTTGAACAACGTAACTTTAGTTCATGAGCATTTTTAATCCGATTCTTGCACAAAACCTTGCTGAGACAAATAATCACGTAGGAGCTCAAGAGAAGTAAATAAATTGTCACAGTAGAGATCAAAATTGGCATGCTCAGGGAATTCTGAAATTAAATCTGCAACCCCCCCCCCCCTTTCTCAAACAACAGACACACATGCAATCCTTGAATTCTTCATCAAGGTGAAATGCTAAGCTTCTGAAACGGCTTAGGGCTTCTCCCCCCCCCCCCAACAGTCAGACTAAACAATAATAAACACCTAAATGCATAATGGAAAAGTAATTAAATACAACGAATAATTAGTGTTTTAAAGAATTACATTTTTGAAATAGCTTTCTTTCAAAATTTACCTTGAGTATTTTTGTAATTAAAAAAAAAGAAGAGAAAATATTTAAGAACATTGTATAATTAAGTTTATATATATTAATTAATTTAATTTAATTAGATTTTGAAAATAAAATAAGTTTTAAAAATGACAATTATTATCTGTTTTTCAGTCTAGAAACATTTACTAACTTCTTTTGATATAAATTATAGATTCTAAGCAAGAAATCAGCAACGATTAAACAATGCAGCCTTTGGTGCCTAGCGTCCCTTTTTAGGGACGTTCTTAAATTGCTATAAAATCCTAAAAAAATTTAAAATTTACAAAATTGCAAAAAAAGGTAAACTAAAACATCGATCAAAGTAACACATATATCAAACACAGACAAATTTACTTGTTAATAACTTTAAAAACTTAGCCTTTTGTTCTTGAGATTGTAAACGATGTAATTTTTGATAGAGATCATAATCAAATGGCTACAGATCACACTTTACAGCGGTTATGTGCTGCAATCTGTTAATACAGAATTGAAGCAATACCAAAGTAATAATTGAACACAATTATTTTGTTGAAATGTTCATTTTTGGAAAATTCAGACACACTTTTTGGACCGTCCCTAAAAAGGGACGCTAGGCATTAATGGGTTAATGTAACCCAGTTGTATATTATCAACAAACGTAAAATCATATATATTTCACCTAGCGAATTTTTAAGCTTAATTTGGACGATTATTTTGATTTTTCAGAATTTCAATTGTTTGCAAATATTGCCAATATATTTCCTAATAGATGGAAATATTGATCAATATGTTAAATTCATATCATCGCTATTTAGACTGCATGTGATTATTGCAGACATTTTGTATTGTTTTAACCCTTTAACGTCAGGTGTGCCGAATTCGGCACATACCTAAAGAATCATTTTGCCTCAGTTTTTAAGTGAGCTATTCCACAATAGAACATTGTGACGTTTTTGGCACATTCGTGTCTGTCGGCAGCAGTAAGTCTTTAAAAAGCAGTAAGTCTTTATTGAGATTTGGAAGGGAAAAACTGTTTCCTTAGGTAAAAAAAAAATGTTGTCCAGAAAGGGTTAAATATTAGATTTATTCAGAAATATGTGTTATCCATAAATGCAACTGCAATACCAAATTCTTTGTGTAAAACTTCTGCTGTTAAAAATTAAGGACAGACAGGGAGGGATGCAAAGGAGGTGCACTAGGAGGGATTATTTTTCCCTTGAGAGACTCTTCGCCAGTAATTTTTCGATATTGAAGTTCAAAAAGCGTAAATGTATCGAGTTGTAATTATCTTGGGAAGAAGGAAGTTTAGAGCTCTCCCCCTGAAATGTTTCGGTATTGAAGTCCAAAACTAAGTTAGTCAATATTTGTAAACCAAAACCAGTATACATAGTAAAAAGTAAGTGATAAAACACGATCAACCCTCCCTTGAAAATTTTACAGATTCACCCTTGAGAATAGAATAATAATAAAAATAATAATAATTGAAAGGATAATACTAGTAATAATAAAGATAAATATTAATGATAAATAGAATAATGGTAGTAATGAATAAGAGTAACAACAATATGGACAATGATATTAAAATTAATAATAAAAAAACTAATGGTATAAAAAATTGAACCTTTTAGAGAAGTAAGGCAGTAATTTAAATAGCAAAGTTAGTGTTCAATATTATGTTTTAGTTTGGATAATTTTTAGTTTCACAATATTATTTCTTTTTTCAAAATTATGGCCACTTTAAAAACTCTACAACTTTACAACTTTATATTCATTCTAAAGCTCCCAAATTCAGATAAAATAGTCATACCCATGCCGTTGAAATAGAAATGTCTTTTTAACTTTTTCTGAATAAGTTTCTTATCGCCATAACGCGCACTTGTCGTCACCCTTTCGTTAAAGCGATTCGCTTGATTCACAACTGCAAGAGAATTTCGACGATGGCAATAATGAAAGGAATTTCTCTCACTATTGACAACTGCACTCATCAGACAACAGCAATAATAATATTATTATTAATAACAATAAAAACAATAACAGTAGAAATATTAATAATAACGAAAAAAAGGACACTAAAAATATATAGTAATAATAATAATAATAATAATAATATTAATAATGATTAGGAGAATGATAATACTAGTAATAATAATAATAATGATAAATATAATAATAATAATTAATAAAGAAAGATAAAAACAAAACAATAAAAAATAATAAGGGTACATAAAACTTGTACCTTTAATGAAAGCAAGCGCAATAATTTATATATCAAGTTTATTTTCAATATTATATTCTGGTAAGCATTATTTTTAGTTTTACTATATTATTATTATTTCTGAGCTTATGATGACTTTAAAAACCTTACAACTTTATATCAAACCTACTAAACCTAAAGCTCACAAATTCAGATAAGATAGTCATGCCGCCGAAATGAAAATGTCTTTTTAACTTTTCCGAATAAGTTTCTTATCGTCATAACACGCTCTTATCGTCGCCCCTTTCGTTAAAGCGATTCGCTTGATTCACAATTGCAAGAGAATTCCGACGATGATAATAATGAAAGGAATTTCTCCCGCTTATATCACTCGCACTCATCAGACAAGTTGTAATTAATTATTACAAACGACAAGAGAGACAACGTTATCTTTCGCGCCGCGGACGAACAGAAAAGATGGTAGCTGGTGGAATGTGCAAACGGGAGGAACAGGGGTTGCAGCTTTAACGAGTGTAAAGATTATTTAAGAGGAAAGTAGAGCAGTAAAGCAAGGAGTCCATGCTTGAGAATAATTTGAATATGTGTTGCGTATGTTTATGATGGGCATGAGAAACTTTTTAAAAAGTTATGAGCACTAATTGTGAGGAGCGCTTTGCTGGGAGACGATATTTAGGCAAATTTTTAAGCATTTTACAGGTAGCAGTTTTAGAGTTTCAGCTATATGCGCTATTTCAACTCTGTTAGAAGTTTTTTTTTTTTTTTTTTTGAACGTACAGGAAAACATTAGCGAAATTAAACACTTTAATGACGATTTGCTTTTATCTGGGGTATTTATAAAACTGAGTTTTAAGAAAATTAAGTCCGAAATATATATTGAAAGAAAGAAAAATAAAAGAAAAAAGAAGAATTCTTAGAAAGACCATACAAAAAAGAGAAAAAACAAAGTATAGAAAACAGGACAGTGTTTACGCATTTGCAAAAATATATTATTTACTCTATTTGCACAGACTGCAACACAATATTAATTACTACTATTAAAATCTGTCCGCGTCTGTCTGTCTGTCTGTCTGTCTGTCTGTCTGTCTGAAGCTTGAACTCCTCAAAAACCGCTGAGCGTAGAGAATCAAACATAATACCATTCGATTCGAAATTTTCTAAGGAAGACAATAAGACCAACCGCGTAATTGTACGACGTTAATTAGCTGAGATATTAATTAAAACGTTAATTAAATTCTTTGCACTTTTAAAATTCCAAGACATTTATTTCTTTCCGTTGCCATTTTAAATTAAAGCGTTAATTAAAGTATTGAACTATTTAAAATTCCAAAAATTTTGTTTCGTTCTGTATCTATTTTAAATTAAAGCGTTAATTAAATGGTTGAACTATTTGAAATTCCAAGACTTTTATTTCTTACCGTTGCCATTTTGAATTAAAACGTTAATTAAATTATTGAACTATTTAAAATTCCAAGATATTTTTTTCTTGCCGTTGCCATTTTGAATTAAAACGTTAATTAAATTATTGAACTATTTAAAATTTCAAAATATTTATTTCTTTCCGTTGCGGTTTTAAATTAAAACGTTAATTAAATTGAACTTTTTAAAATGAAAGAATGTTATTTTTTTCCATTGTCATGTTGAATACGTGTTATAACAAAGTTCTAACAATTGTTTTTATTCTAATTATTAATGACATATTTTTTCTCTGGTACCATTTTGAAAATGTGTTTATAAATAAAATTGCAATTGCTGTTTTTAGAAGGGACTTTTTTTGGCTGCGATCCAAATATTAAAAGAACTTTCTCGTTTAGAGTTTTGCAATTAATTTTACAGGAAGGAAGCGGTTTGGAAATAATTCTTTTTGGTAAGGAATTTTATATGTTATTTAGGGAGAGTGCTAAGTATGCGCTACTTGACATCGTCTTTCTTTTTGAGGAAGCATGAGCAAATAAACGCGATTGATTCTTTGATGCAGGAAAGCTTTTTAGCGAGTCGCTTTAGCGGGGAGTAGTTTGTTTAACTTTTCCTTGGTGTTTTAAAGGCGAGCCGCCTTGGCGGCGAGTAGTTTATCGAAACTTTCCTCGCTACTGTAAAGGCGAGCCGCCTTGACGGCGAGTAAACTATTTAAACTTTTCTCATTACGTTAAAGGCGAGCCGCCTTGGCGACGAGTAGTTTTCTCAAACTGTTTTCACTACATTACAGCCCGTGCAACGCCGGGCCACGCAGCTAGTATGTAAAAAAAAATGTTACTCAAGTCTACTCTGTGATGTGTTAGATAAAACCACAAACAATAGATAAAGTGAAGAAAGGAAACACATGTGTTACTAATTACTTTTTTTTTAGTAATTTTATACTTTAAATCTAGTAAGAGACAACGTTATCTTTCGTTCGCGAGCAAACAGAAAATATGGTAGCTGGTGGAATGTGCAATTGGGAGTAACAGGGGTTGTAGTTTTAACGAGTGTTAAAGATTATTTAAGAGAAAAGTAGAGCATTTAAGTACAGGCTTGAGAATAATTATTTGAATATGTGTTGCGTATGTTTAGGATGGGCATGAGAAACTTTTTAAAAAGTTATGAGCACTTATTATTTGGAGACCTTTGTTTGGAGAAGATGTTTAGGCAAATTTTAAGTGATATTCAGATAGCCGCATTAGCTTTAAGTTACAGCTTTAAAAGCTATTTTAACTCTGCAAATTTTTTTTTTTTGGTATTAAAACAAAAAACATATGTGAAATTATACATTTTAATGATGACCTGTTTTTATCTTTCATATTTTTAAAACAGTGACTTTTAGAAATAAAAAGTTCGAAATACGTATTAAAAGAAAGAAAAGTAAAAGAAAAGAACGGGAAAAATTCTTACGAAATATACACAAAAAGAGAGAAAAAAACGTATATAAAAGGAAAATGTTTGCCTTTTTGCGTAAAGGTATTTACTCTATTTGCAAACTGCAAACGCAATCTTAATATGATAAAAAAATATTCAAGTCGACTCTCTGATGTTTATCTTAAACCACAAGCAATAGTTAAAATTAAGAAAGGATACTAACATTTTAGCAACTACTTTGTTTTTATTAATTTTATACTTAACATGGAATAAGAGAGACAACGTTGTATTTCACCCGTGGACGAACAGAAAAGATGGTAGCTGGTGGAATGTGCAAACGGGAGGAACATTGGTTGCAGTTTTAACGAGTGTAAAAAATATTTAAGAGGGAAGTAGAGCAGTAAAGCAAGGAGTCCATGCTTGAGAATAATTTGAATATGTGTTGCGTATGTTTATGATAGGTATGCGAAACTTTTTTAAACGTTATTAGCACTAATTATTCGGAGACCTTTGTTTGGGAAAATTTTTTGGCTAATTTTTAAGTGGTATACAGGTAGCAGTGTTAGAGTTTGAGCTATATGCGCTATTTTAACTCTGTTGGAAGTTAAATTTTTTGCAAGTACAAGAAAACATTAGCGAAGTTAAAGATTTTCATGATCACTTGCTTTTATCTGAGATATTTGTAAAACTGAGTTTTAGAAATACGTCTGAAATACATATTAAAAGAGAGACAAATTTTTAAAAAGCGAAATTCTTAGAAAACACAAGCAAGAAAGAGAAGAAACAAAGCAGAGAAAACAGGAAAATGTTTACCTATTTATGTAAATGTTATTTACTCTATCTCTCTCTCTATATATATATTTGCTTAGACTGCAACATAATCTTATTATGTAAACAAAGTTTATTACTTAAATCTACTCTGTGATGTTTAGCTTAAACCACGAGTAATAGATAAAGTGGAGAAACGAAGCAAACGTTTTAACAATTACTTTGTGTTTTTATTTATTGCATACTTTACATATAATACGAGAGACAACATTATCTTTCGCAGGTGAACAGAAAAGTTGGTGGCTTGTGGAATGTGTAAACGAAAGGAATAGGGACAGGGTTTTAAAGCGTGCAAAGGTTATCAGATAGGAAAATAGAGCAGTAAATCAACGAGTATATGCCTAAGAATATTTTGAATATTTATTGCGTATTTTTATGATGGGTTTTAGAAACTTTTAAAAAAGTTATGAGCACCAACTATATATAGAGTTCTTCGTTTGGGGAAGATGTTTAGGCAAAACGTTAAGCGTTATACTGGTAGCAGTATTATGGTTTCAGCTTTAGGCTCTATTTTGACACTGTGAGTAGTTCCTGTTTTTTTTTGTGTTTTTTTGCAAAAAACGAAATTAAACTTTTTAACGATGACGTATTTATCTGTTATATTTGTAAAACAGTGAGCATTAGAAATGCTTAGAGCAAAACTTTCAGTTGGAGTATTCACTAGTGTTCCTTTCAGTATACCAGAATACGGGACATTTTAACTAGTGCGAGGGCAAACGGACAGTTCAAAAGAGAGTGTGAGAAACAAAAACCGTTCAAAGCGAGATGTATGGTCATTGGTCTTCTTTGGAAAACCTATCCTGGCAGCATTGTGAAGGTTACGCAGATCCTAACCATAGCATTATGGTGCTGCCAGGTTAAGTGTGATCCAAATGCAGGTTTTACATTTGATGTTGAACTACAGAACCATGAATAAATTATAATTATTACACGAAGCACGGTATTGTTTGTGGTTCAAACAGAAAAACTTCTGTTTATGTGTCAGAAACAAAAAACAACTTTTTACTTGCTCAATGATTTTCTTAGTAGTGTTTTTTTGTAAATTAAATTTTTTATAAAAGTTGCAATGTATGGTATTTAAATACTAACTATCAAATTAATTGTTAATATTGCCTGCTTTATGTGAAGAATGTTTCAAAAAATCTCCTGAAGCGGAGAAATTGGACACCATCAGTGATAGAGAAATGGGACATTAAATACCCCCTCCTCCCCACACATCCTTTTGGACGGACTTGATGAAGCTTGAGACGTGTAAAGCTAAGTGTTAACCAGAAACATCTTAGATGGATCATGACACGTAATCGCAGAGAATAAGGATATTATTGACGCAAGGGAAGAAGTCCTTAGTGTTTTGAGAGGACATATGACTGGTTTACTTTCGTTGAGCGTGAGGAGGAATACATCGTATAATTTCTCCTTTGAATTCGGTTTTGCTCCGAGAAAACCTCAGACATGTCAAACGAACACTTAGTTGAAATAGTCTTGGATGGATCACGTCCCATAATTGCAGAAAATAACAATATATTGACAGGAGTTCTAAAGGCTTTTTTCTCCTTTGAGACATATAACCATCTTATCCTCTTTGATCGTGAGAAGCAGTGCGTCGTAGAACATTGTGATCAAACTTCTCCTTTTAATATGGTAGTGCTCTGAAAAAGCCTAAGACATGACAGATGAAATTTTAGCAAAAACAGCTTGAATAGACCATGATACAGAATCCAGAGGAGTAAGGATATTGCTGACGTGGTGTGTGGAAGAGTTAAATCTGTGAGTGGCCAGACGATTAGCTTATCCTCTTTGATCGGAGGAATAAAGGCATTGTAGAACATTATGATCAAACTACTTTTTTGAATAAGGTAGTGCTCTGAAAAAGCCTAAGACATGACAGATGCAATTTTAGCAAAAAACGCTTGAATAGACCATAATACAGGATCCAGAGGAATAAGGATATTGCTGACGTGGTGTGTGGAAGAGATAGTGCTGTGAGTGGCCAGACGATTAGCTTATCCTCTTTGATCGGGGGAATAAAGGCATCGTCGAACTTTTATGATACAGCATCTCTTTTGAATTCAGTCATGCTCTGAAGATTACAGAGACATGTCAAATGAAATTGTAGCAAAAACAGCTTGAATAGACCATGATACAGAATCCAGAAGAGTAAGGATATTGCTGACGTGGTGTGGAAGAGATAGTTCTGTGAGTGGCCAGACGATTGGCTTATCCTCTTTGATCGTCGAACTTTCATCATACAGCAACTCTTTTGAATTCAGTCATGCTCTGAAGATTACAGAGACATGTCAGATAACAGTTCAGGCAGAAAAATCTTGAATCGAACAAGACGCGGAACCCTAAAAATATTGATATTGCTGACGTGGAATGTTAAAGCGTAAGCTTTTAAAATATGGTTCATATCAGTAATCGTACTAAAATAAGTTTGACATTAAAATAAAGCTAGCTTATAATCTTCAAATAAATGAAGATTTACGACGAATTTGGCCTTTTTTTTCTAACTTTAGAGTGACAGAAACTATGATACTTTTCTCGATTTCCTTCTAATATAACAACCAGACATGTAAATGAATTAAATTTCTTCCTATGTCAAGAGAAATTATGTTATCTTTTGTTTAAAGCTGTTCTCATAGATTTTATCAATATGTGAGGACAGAAGGAAGTTTTAATGAGTGTAAGGAACATTTAACAAAAGGAAATAGAGTACTAAAGAGAAGATTTAATACGCTTGAGTGACTCGGGCGGCGTTTTGTGCAGTTTTACAGTCAACAGGGGATTGTTTTAGAAAGTCATGAAAACTAAGGACGAAGAAAATTTAACTTACATGCTATTTAGATAATTCTTGGAGATAATATGTACTTAATTAAAGTCGGCGGGTTTTAAACACGATTTTTGAGTTCAAAGATTTAAACTGCTTGCCAATTTTCAGTTAACTTCATTTAACTTTTAAAAACACTAGAAAATTTAGCTTAAACTTAACTTCAGCTCTATAGTGACTTTAAGAAACTAGAGGCATTTCGTTGTGTTCATCAAGAAAATGATTTGCAAACTTGTATTTTAACAAGTTAAAACTTAAATTAAAAATTTTAAAACCCCCCGACTAAGCCTTGAACTATAAAATCAATTAAAAATATTTTATTTGTTAAAAAAATAGAAACTGGCAACTGATAAACATTTTAATAAATTATAAGAGTTTACTTTCCTTGTTTGCCAACAATGAGAACGATTCCAAACGCGTGAATAAGGGCTAAGCTGCATTTGCTAAAAAACGCTATAACTCGGGTTCTATTGAACATGGAAGATCCAATTACATCGTATTAGACGCAGAATTTTTTTTTCTTTCGTTTGGTGCTATGCTTTTTTTAAGTTTTGAAGTATGTTTTCACTGCTAAAATTCCGAAAAACCTTTCAGAGGTTCTAATTAATATCTTCATTAATTAATACCTTCCGAAAACGCAACCTGGCTGAGAACACTCTCGATCAACTCCCCTTTCGAACAAAAAAAAAATCAAAATCGGTCCATCCGTTTAGGCTGCAGAGTGCCATAGACAGACACACAGACACACATACACGTCAAACACATAAGCCCCCTTCCTTTGTGTGTCGGGGGTTAAAAACTTCAAAATATCAAAATCCTCTAATTTTACACTTGCTTAAGTCTAGTCTTGAGACTAATCTATTAGAAAGTACTGTCTTCTTTTACATGTAATGTATAGCTTAAAACCTATTGATATTTTTTCTTTTTCCTGTTTTGTTTCACAATCATTCTCTGTTCCATATTATCCGATATTTTAATTAGGTAAGTTTATTAACATGCAAACTAACAATTGCTATTATTCGTTTCTGTTTTTTGCAACGGTGTAAAAGCTCGTTCTACCAAATAACGAAATAGTGGTAATACTGAATTAAAAAAGATTTTTCGTTCTATTATTATTCCTATAAGCTTGGTTTGGACTAAAAAAACATAAAATTAATATATGATTTATGAATGGCAACACACAAAATTTTCCGTTAATCTTACTATATATTTATATTGTGGGTAGACCGAAAGCGGTTAATAAAATGTTTCCAAAAAATTTATATAAGACAAAATATAGGCGGTATAGTAAAAACTATTCCTACTAACCTATATACCACCTATTATTTTGTTCAAATTTTGAATTCAGTTGTTATTGGGTGCTTTAGAATCAACTTAAATATAAATATATAACCATGCAAACTGCAATTTTTGAGTGTTGTCTAGAGATGTAAAATTTCCGAAAATTTTGAAGCGATGGAAAAAAAAAAAAAAATTCGGGTTTTTTTCCGGAAAAATTGGAAAAAAATGAAAAATTGACTTTTTTACAATTAAAAAAAGCGTTTTTTAATAGTTTTGTTTTTCTTGGACCATTTAAAAGGTTAATCATTAAAAATATATGCAATCAAAACGAATTATTTTTCCTGATTACAGAAATACGCATAATTAGGTAAGTTTTAATAGGCAAAGAATAGCCTTTCTGTTTTATGACTCAAAGCTTTCTTGGTCAAACCCCACAAATGAATCATATCGTCATTTCACTGTTAATATTGGATAAAGTGTGTCTAACCCTTACAAATAAATTATATATTTTAGACTGCCTTTAAAACTTAAAATAATAAGTAGATACTTTCAAACATCAATAATAGTGTTTGAAAGAAAAATCAGAATGATTTTTTCAACCTGGCAATATAACCTCACTATCTAAAAATGAAAACTATTGAGTTCTGGTTTTTCCCCAACCAATCTAAATCCAAATAAAAATTAAATGAATGTAACAGCAGTAATATATATCTGAAAAATAAATATCTGAATGTAACAGCAGTAGATTGTATTGCACATGGCTTTAATTTGGTAATGAAGAATATAATAAAACTCCAAACGATGCAGACTATGTTTTAAAAAGCAAAAACAGTAGTAAAATACGTTAAAGGAACGCATATTTTATCTTCTGCATTTAAAATGAAACAAAATGAAAAATTAGGTAAAAACAAAGGAACAACTCTTAAGCTTCCTAGTAAAACTAGATGGAACGCCGTTGTCATCATGTTTGACAGCTTGGAAAATGGTAAGGAATCCCTCCAATAAATAGCTATAATGAAAGATGTGAGTATGGATAAAGAAATTAGACGAGTTATATTAGATAATGATGTGTTCTGGCTACGAGTACAGAAATCTCTACATACCTTAAGGCCTATATCTTTAGCAACAACAAAGTTTGAATCAAATGATACTCTGATGTCTGATGTTCCTCAACTTTGGTCCACTATGGCGGATGCAGTCAATAAAAATTGAAGTATTTCATCCTTAAATTGCCAAGAAAAAAAAGCTGTTCTGGAGATTTTCGAAAAAAGAAAGGCATTTTGCTGCAAAGAAATCCATGCAGCAGCAAATTTACTGGATCCGCGTTACGAAGGTCTGTGTTTGTCTGAAATCTGTAATAATTTTGATTATCTCACTAGAAAAGCTGACAATCTTGAGTTAGATACTGGAAAAGTGATGTTGAACGTCGTAGAATACAGAAGTTCATCAGGGTCGTGGTCCTGAAAATCAATATGGGAATCAGTTAATCACATAAGTCCTTCTACCTGGTGGTCCGGCCGGACTTTGTACTACACAACCACTACATCACTAGCTTCTTGTTTGTTACAAATTCCACCAACGTCGGCAGCTAGTGAAAGAAACTGGTCTGCTTTCGGAAACACTCATACAAAACTCCGAAATCGGTCGACTACAGATAATGTGCAAAAACTGGTAGCCATTCGCTGCAATTTGAGTCTGTTTAAAGAAGAGTCCAGGATTCAGAGTGAATATAATATTCCTCTCCTGGCAGCGTGGAATCAGTTTATTCAGATTCTGAAATGAAGCAGGATTAATTACAACAAAAGAGGTTTAATTCCAAGTTGACCTGAAATTGACTTTAATGGGCGATTCTTTGTAAAATAGTAATTGTCTGTCCGAACTGAGTATTTTAAAAACAATAAAGTGTAATTAAGTAATTATCGCTCTCAATACAAGTAAAGCATTAATACTTTGTAGCCCAATTGTATTTGGAGTGGTAACATTTGTTTTTTTCTAGAAATTATCTAAGCGCCAAAAACACAGTCCCCTGGTTGTCCCAATCCCATAGTCTAACTGTTAAAGATAGTATTTTAAAAAACCTATTAACACTACATAAATTTGGCAACTAATATCTAAAATAGAATAATGGAGCTATATTTTTCTTATGAAATAAAGTATAATTACGTATTTCTAAAACTTAAAATTGTCATGTAAATTCTGTCCGGAGTTTTTTCAAACAGTCTCCTGCAGCAAGTTCAAAGCTATAAAACGAAAAATCTATAACTTTTGCAAATTCTTTTTTGCATGAAGTTTGAAGTAATCAGTGTGAATTTGCCGAAATCGCCGAGAACGGTGTTGAAACGCTACTATGCTTAGTTTGAGAACCACATTTGTGATGAAAGTATGCATCAGGTTCGTTACGAAAACAGTCCTCTGGGAAGTGATTTTATTAATGTCAATTAATTTAATTATAAAATATATTAGTTATTATGTTCACGATTTGTGCCTAAATTTATGGGTAGTCTCGTAACTAATTATGTTTCAATAGTTTTGCAGATATTACGCAACAAAGAGCAAAAACACAGTCACCTGGCACAGTCCCCTACCTAGTTATACTAGGCGGGGGACTTACCCCCTATCATGATTTATCAGAAAAACACAAACTTCAATTGGCCCTCTTTCAAACCAAAGTAATAGATTCATTTTCTGAGCAATAGTATTATAATCATACGAACATTTCAAAAAACCGTGCCCGGACAGATTTCGTGTGAAAGATGACGAGTTTACAGAGAATCGCCCTAATTATAAAGTAAATTCAACTTTGCGCAGAACATTAGCAACTAAAAGCAATATTTTTACATATTTATTTTTATTATTAATCCAAAACTGATACTGTGCCTATTGATGAAAAAAGATGAAAATGTAATTTCACATTTAACTGAAAGTTAACTTTAAACAAAAAGAGTGTTTAAAAATACTTTTAAATTGTGTTTAGTTTACTGATTATGTAAATTTATAACAATAAAAAATCTGTACTATTTTCAAAACTTTTTAGTGAAGTTTCTTGCTCAATGTTTTTAAAAGGTAATTATAGTATAATATATTCAAAGTAATAAGAACTAGCAAGAATTGTATTTCGATCTGCTTGCGACAAAATTGTCATATTCATTTTTTGTTTTCTAAACAAACGCACGTTTGAAGGGTAAAACTCTTTAAATATCTATAATGGTGCTACTCAAGCAATAAATTTTCCCCGAGGCTGCATTTGACCCTTGAGAGCAAAGGTACGTGTTGGTTGAAATTTTGAAAAGTTGAAACGAATTTTAAACTGGTAATATGAGTATATAAATATGCATATACATTCAACAAGTGTGATCAAATATTTTTTGGATTAAAATTTGAACTTTAAGTTAAAGTTTTATTTTTTAACAATGTTCATACATTAAAATTTCTCAGCTCTAACAGTTCTCCTTGATCTATAGGCAAATTGTAATATCATCCAACAACAGCAAGATGTTATTTATGGTAAGAGAGAGGGGTGGAGGTGAAGAAGAAAATAGCGTAAGAATGATAAATCTCTAAATTTATCATTTTATGCTGAAAGTTTTAATTTCATTTTTCTGAAAATTTGAAAAATTCAATTTTTCCGGAGTGGAAATAAACCTCATCGGAAAAAAACGGTTTTTTTCCGAAAGTTTCCGTTTTTTTCCGACCTTTTTCCTCTCTAGTGTTGTCACAAATAAATAATGCATTTATATTTTAAATAATTTTTAGGGCGAAGCGAACCAAGCTTATCGAAATAGTCATTAGAATTAGTAATACTTTATACATTTTATTTTAAAGGAGTTTTTTTATTTTAAAATGTATTTAAGGTAAAAATTTTAAAAGTTTAAAACAGAGTGAAAAAAGTGGTTTTAAATTTTTTTTTAAATATATTTGTTCTGCGCATAAAGAAAGGGTTACTTATATTTACTGTTAATCTGCTGTAAATATCGCAAGTTTGCATGTTCAATTGTAAAAGCAATTTTGAACTAAATAGTGAAAATAAAAATGTGTCAGAGACTTTTAAAAAGATAATTTCATTGAAAATCTGTATCTAAAGCCTGCATTATTTTAAAAAGTTCAAATTCTAAGCATAGGCTTGCTTAAGTTCACCCTATATTTGTTAAATTTATTTACAGAATAACTACAACTACTGTTATTTTTCGTTTTTCTTTATTTTTTTGGCAACAATTGAAAAGCGGAAATAATTACAGCTACTTTACATTGCTTTTAGCAACAATTTAAAAGCGAAAGTAAAATGTGAGCATTATGACAGAGAAAAGAAACTAAGAAAGAATATTTAAAAGCATTTGTCAGTACGCTTAAAATTAGTAAAGAAAATAGTTTTTATTAAAAAAAAAAAAAACTTTGTTTCTCTTGGTTTCTCAGATTTGTTCCTAAAACAACTAAATGAAAAGTAGCCAGTAGGAGATTAAACTTCAAAAATCGTGAATTTTATTTGATGATTTATATTTCTCTACGTACTTATAAGTCATGTGATAGTCGATAAGAAAAAAAAAATCTAATGAATTTAAAAGCTTACTGTTTTTTTTTATTATTGCCATTCCATTTCCTCTTCGCCTCGAAAGAGATTAACTGCTGATTTAAAAGGATATTGGGGAAAAAATTTAAGATTTTAAGCCCGAGAGGGAAAAAGCATTCTAGTTTTAAAATTTTTCTTTTCTGCTTGAAGTCAATTGGAAATCGTTTCTAAAATATCTGAAGTCTTTCAAATCGATATGCGTTGAGACATGTTCTGGAAACATGAATTTTTAAACTAAATAATTTTTGACTTTTAGCAGTTATCTCCATCAAAGGACGTAACTATACCTCAATGTAAAAGTTTTCAAGTCTTCTAGCTTTCATTCGTTATCACATCTTAACTTAATAACAAAATAGGGGAACATTGATGGTTTAAATTTTTTAGTTCGACCATTAATTGTCTCAGTGCCTGTTTGAAACAGCTCATGATTTCATAAAAGAGAGCAAAGTGAATAAAGGGATTTACTTTTTTCTACATGAAAATCAAAAAGCTATATGCAAGATTGGATGAAGGCTTGAGGCGTTTTCTTTTTAATACGCTTTTATTAGTTTCACACGTGGGTTTGTTTGTTGTATGTATGTATGTAACTCTAAAAAAAGGCAAAATTCACGTTCTTTGCAAATATAAAAGTAAGATATTTAATATTATTATTAATACTAAAAGATGTCCTATATTTCTTGTTGATGTCATGTAAACTTAGCGGATATTCAGTAGTTTTGAAAATCAGAGGGAAATATGTGGTGATCACAGCGGATTGGAATGTAAAAGCGTATTTTTTTAGTTTTTTAAACTATATTTTAAAATTATTTTTCTCCTGACCAGGAGCCGCGTATCCCTTGTTCAGTGCCCCTCTCCCAGAGGTATTGATTAGGAATGGGAACTTGGAGGACTTGATGATCACGAACATATTTAAATTGCACAAGTCACCATTAGTAAACACGGTGGATCTTCAACCGGCTGGCATTGAACCCGGGACAACTTCGGTTACACGTCTGATGCCTTACCGATCAGGTCATCACGGCTTAATTACATTTTATCCTGCAATCATCTATGAATATCTGTTGCATGCTTTTTGTTTTTAATTGTTATTTTTTATGCATCACTGTCCACGTGTCTGCCCGGATATGTGATATAAAGGCGTGCCATCTGAACAGCAGAAAGAACAACAATGCATAAAAGTAGTGGCATTTTTTAACAAAGTAAATAAATAAAGAATTTTAGTAACATATCACTTAAAAATACAAATGAAGGAAAACCAAACATGCTGAGATCTTAACTTTATGTACCGATGGAGAAATTTCACCAATAGAACTATCTAAAATAGTATTCGGTCATTTAAAAAGTCTCCGCGCTTTTTTCGTAAGTTTTTTAGTAAGAATTTTTTTATTTGAAAATTAATTTTAAGTTAAGTGCATATGCTCATTATTATTTTTGACCTTTAGCTATTCCCTCGGTAGCTGCATAATTTCATTGGTGTAAAACTTCTGCGGTTTATCGACGAAAAACTTAGCCAAGTGATTTTCAGTGACTGTTCAGTTAGCCAATTTTTTGCCATCAAAAGAATTTTTCAGAGACTGAAACTAATGATAATCAAAATTAGCAAGGTCCGGCCTATACTTTAGATGCATCAAAAGTTCATAACCAAGTTTCTTCAATTTATTATAAGTCATCAAAGATGAGTGTGGCTTAGCATTATCATGGTGGAACACAACTCTTTTTCTGTTGGCCAATTCTGGTCGCATTTTCTTGATTGCTTCATTGAAACAGTTGAGTTATGCACAATAGAGGAAAGAATTTACTGTTGCGCCAGGTTGTATCAGTTCATTATGAGCAATGCCCTTCCATTTCTACGAAACACCTTTTTACCGTCAATATTGGATTTGAAGTCGTTTTTGGTGGGTCACAGCCCTTTAATGAGATCGCATGCATTTCATTGTCTCGTATCTAATCCATTTTTCATCTCCTGTAATAATTTGCTTCAAAAAGAATTGATTTCGGATCTCCTTAGAAGCGTTTTACTGATGGTAGCTCTGTCGATCAATTTTTTTTCGGTAATTCTTGTGTCACCCAAACATGGAGCTTCTTTGAGCAACCTGTTCTCTTCAGAGGATCCCAAACTGTTACGTGGTTGATGTTAAGTGTCTCCTCCATCTTTTAAAAGCTTACGCGTTGGTCCCGCTAAATCAGTTGAAAAACTTCATCGACTTTTTCAGTGAATAGCCGACCAGAGAGAAGTGTACCTTTGATATCGAAATTTCCGGAACTGAATAGAGTATACCTCTTTTGATTACGGCGTTCACTCATTGCATCCTTACATAACATTTTTAAAAAACAACGGCCGTTCTTGTTGCATTCTTATCTTTTTTGCAGTGAAAAGCATTACCTATCGTATTTTTCAGATATTTCAGTCATTTTTAAAGAACTATAACTTTTTACTCAATTGGCGAAATTCTTGAGTGTGGTCGCAAAAAGGTAGCCTGAAGTGACACCTTTCAAACGAATACTCATATAACGCAATTGGATTAGTGTTGCTTGAAATACATATGTCAAACTATCTGGTTAGAAAAAGCACGAGGACTTTTTAAATGACCCAATACATTAGTTCTGCGCGTGTCAGTTCCGCGCATGTATTTCAAAAGTAATATTTAAAAAAATGTAATAAACATTTTTCGAAAAAAAAAGCAGTTTTGTTTATTGTAAGTTTAGAAATGAAATTTAACTTTCATGTACAGTTAAAAATGACTATTTCCGTGGCAAAGAATACGCAATTATATTGTTAAAATCTAAGCGGGGGTTTAAAAGAATTCAATAGAAATTATAGATCATACTTGCTTATACACTGTAAAAAATGAATGTTGTTTTTACAGTATAATACAGCTCATGTAAAAATTGCTAATTTTACATTAACAAACTGCAAAATTGCTAATTTTAGTTTATTACCGTGCATTTTACAGTTTTAAACTTTAACCTCTGCTGCCCGTATTATACTGTTGTTTTTACAGTATACTACTGCTAAATTTTACGGCAATAAACTGTAACATTACTAACTTTACAGTAAGAAACTAAAATTGCTAGTTTTACAGTTTATTATCTGTGTATTTAACAGTTTTAAATTGGAACCTCGGCTGCCAGTATTATACTGTAAAAACAAGTTTAATTTTTGCAGTGGATATAGAAAAAGTAAGTAATAATATTTTTTTTTCTTCCAAAATAATCAGTGAACTACAAAAATTACCACAAGTTAACTTTCTCCTAGAACAAGACGAATGTACCTCGTTAAAACTTCAAGCTATTTTAACTTTTTCCTATTCCCTTTAATTACATTTATATTTCAGAGGGACACATTCCGTTTTAACAACTTTCTTTACGGTTAGTTTCCGCGGAATTCGGATAATGATAATGATGAAGAGAATTTCTCAGGTTGTATCACTCGAGTCTATCAGACACATCGTAATTAATTATTGCTGATGACAGGCGAAACAATGTTATCTTTTGTCCATGGATGAGCAGAGAAGATGAAAGCTTATGGACTGTGAAAACGGAAGGAACAGGAGTAAAGTTTTAACAAGCGTAGAGAAATATTTCAGAGCTTGGGGTTTAGAAGTAGTTTGCTCTATTTTGCAGAGGGGAGATACATCGCTTGAATAAATGTTTCAGACAGTATCGCTTTAATGAAATTGAAACAGCGCGATCTGATTTTTTGGAATGCTGCCACAAAATTCTTTCCTAAATTGATATTATTTCCATAAAAAATGAATTTTTTTGTTTTGTTTTGGTAATAGCATGTGGAAAAAAAAAGACAACGTAATCAAAAAATATTTGCAAAAAAAAAAGTACTGTAGTCGTAAAAGTAGCAACTGTATAATGTATACTGTACAATGACATACCCAAGAAGAATGTGAAGAGACAGATGCACCCTCCAGTATTTTCTTAGACTATTACAGATAGTATTAACGAGCTCTGAAAATCAGTCGAAATAGTGGCACAGGTCGTAAATATAAGGAAAAATTCAAAATGTAACCTTCATCTAGACGGACTACGGATAGTTTTCAACAGAAAACACAGAATGGGAATTTAAATCTTTTTATATCAGCTGCTACTTTCAACAATAAGAACTCAGTACCAGGGGATCGAGCCCGTTAGGTTTAAAAAAAAAAGAAGTTTGTAAACTCGTTTTTTTTTTTTTTCTAAAATGCGAAGTACTTATTTAGATAAACTTGAAAAGCATTTTTAAGCCTTTGGTTGCAATTATGCTTTTAAAACAGCCGTAATTTGTTTTAAAAAACACAACCTTATTAAATCCATGCTCACCGTAAAATCACACCCAATTTCATTTCATTTAGCTCCTAAAGCGCGGGAGGGGTTGATGAGAATGGATTTAGAGTCCATGCTCTCCTGTACGCATTCGGTTCCAGTTGGTTCTGACTTTCACTTTACTTCACACTCCAAGGTTCCCCCCGTACATACCACAACTCGTGGTTTAACCGGGATGGGACCCTGAAGAGAGCTCTGTTCATTTGGAACCAGGTCCAAGGGCCGAGCAAACCCTTGGCCCAGCATCCCCCTGAGGTATCGTTTCACTTGGAGGATTTTATGACCACGAACATTTTTAACGTTCCCCAGCCACCATTAATGACGACGGTGGATCTTTGATCGGCTCGGCTCCCTCTATATGATCGGCCCGGGACCCTCCGGTTACGAGTCCGATGACTTGTCCGAACTTAGCAAAGCTTCTGATCATCCTACAAACATTTTGTGTGGTGACTAAAAAAGACAACATGCATAAAAGTACTTATAAATACATTTAAATTGAGATAATAGTTCAGCAAACATTTGTTTAGAGGACATTCAATTAGAGCACTATCATCAGTGCATAAGATAGAAGAAGGAATAACTAATCCGAAGCGGGGCCGTCAAATAACCGTGGCCGTTTCAACTTGGCCGTTGGTTCGAATTGTTGTTCCATTTTTCTATCTTAAGCACTGATGATGGGACTTGTATTTGATGACCTTGCTGCTGAGTTTTGATTTTATATTTCTATGTCATGTTTATGTCAAGAATCTGTTGTATATCGAAATTTACTCAAAATTTTTGTTCAAAATGTGTACTTTAGTTTTTATCAATAAATGTGCCAGAGACCCATACAAAACCGATTAATCCAAGCAAATTAGAAGGTACGGGGGTTTCTGGGGTGCTAAATGGCAAAATGCTGAGTTTTTAACTCAATTTAAACTAACTTTTATTTTTAACTCATTTATTTGTACTTTGATACATGTTGTCTTTTTTTAAATTTTCGACTTTTTTTTAACAATTTTGAGTGATGTTCAAACATCTTAACAATCTTTGATATTTTCGTCACTAATGCACATTTAAACTTCAAAACATTAAATATTGCTGATCCTCTTATGTTTTCTTATTTAAATAGCAAATCAGTGTTGATGACTCGTCAAAGTATTTAAAATAGACAACAAAATTTCATACAATACTAAAAACTAGCTGTCGTGGCCGTCACGAAACTTTCTTCTATATCTATCTTATGAATTCCGGTTACAAAATAAAATACGTACTCGCCCGAGTAACTGGAGACAGCTACAATTTCCTAATTATCGTAATAACCCTGCAAATGCAGAATCAATGAGCGAAATTGGAAATCATTGCAAAAGCCTTGTTTAGATTAATTGCAAACATTTTATTTGTTAGTAAAAAGAAATTGGCAACAGTTAAAAATTTCAAATCATTAAAAGTTTTCAGCTGTTTTGATAATTAAATAGCGTGAAAGCGATTTTTTAATGAATTAATTTTTCGCATTGTTGACTAAGCGCAAAAATCACCCCACCCTCCCCCTGGGGCGATTGGCGCAAAAATTTAATCGATGCTTGCTTTCATATTGGGTTAGTGTTATTCCAAATTTCATTCAAATCGCAGCAATATTTCCCGAGATACAGTAGGTGCAATGACAAAATAAGCACTTTTGATTGCTCCACCCCCCTTTGAGTGTTGACAAACAAATTGAATCAGCACCTGTACTCAGTAGGGTCTACCTATGGACCAATTTTCGTTTGATTCCGCCTGTTACTTCCTGAGATATAGCAGTCATCCCCGCGCAGAACACGTGCGATTGCTCCACCCCCCTTCAAGATACTGACACACAAATTGAATCAGCACCTGTACTCTATAGGGTCTACCTATGGACCAATTTTCGTTTGATTCCGCCGGTTACTTCCTGAGATATAGCAATCACCCACGCGCAGAACACGTGCGATTGCTCCACCCCCCTTGGAGGAATTCGCTAAACAAAGTCAGGTGCACCAGTTCACATGGTGGTACATATGTGAAAAAAAATTTGTTCGATTTCATGCAGTAGTTTTTGCTCTAGCGCGGCCACAAAAACTGGTCACACACATACAGACTCACACACACACACAGACACACACACAGACAGACATTTTCCAAAAATGGTCGAAATGGACTCAGCGCACCTCAAAACGTGCAAATCCGTCAAAATTCGACATTCGAAAATTTTCACGAAACCAATACTTTCTTCTATATAATAGATATAGAAGAAAGTAAAAAGGGTTTTAAATTTACCATGTTTATAAAACGGACTAAAAATTTGAAAAATAACGTTTCTAAACCTCCCGTAGATTTAAACCCCAAAGAGAT
Source organism: Uloborus plumipes (assembly GCA_038373865.1). Lineage (NCBI taxonomy): Eukaryota > Metazoa > Arthropoda > Arachnida > Araneae > Uloboridae > Uloborus > Uloborus plumipes. Next base: position 46,317 of record JAXGGA010001817.1, read on the forward strand.
TCATAAAATTTCTTAGTAATTAAAACACTTTTGAATTCATCGTCGGATGCTGCTAGCAAGTGTGCTATTATTACCAATTTCATAAGTATGATCACAACGGAAAATATTTTCATGCCTAGTATTTTGCATTTTTGTTTCAAAATATCAGTTATGAAATCGAAATTACTCTCAAAACATGTCAAATGGCTTGCTATGGAAAAGTGCTACGAAACTACTTTTCAGAATATTATTTACTTTTACAAGAGTTAGCCCCTTCAGTCGGAATTATGAAATAGTTAACCAAAAATGTTTTTATTTGGTACACAAAGTACTATGGCTAAGAGCATCTCACAAACAAAATTTCAAGCTTGTGAGTAAAAAATTAAAAGAGTTATGACGTGTCCAATTTTCCAGATACATATTTTAAAATCAATATTTCAGCAAAAAAAAAAAAATAAACATCAGACAAACTTTATCGTAAAATATTCTCCATTTGAACCGATAAATAAAAAAATACATATTTTTTAAAAAATCAGAAAAAAAGTTCGCCTTCGCGACAAAAATCTATCGTTGGCAAAACGAGTCAAATCCCATCTTCCAATCCATATTTTGGAATGTTGCCAATTCCAAAACTAGAAATTTTTGCACAGATGATAATATACAGAATGTCAAGAGTAAACTACAAAAAGAATCAAGTAATTTAATCAATTATTAAATGATTAGCAGCTGTTCAAAGCTGATGTCCGGTATACCGGACACCAGGTCTGAAGGGGTCAGCTTGCCTGTTAAAACATGCCTTCTGAAAGTCGTTTTCACGAATCAGCACGCTACATGCAAACCATTTCTTAGTTAAACTTTACAAGAAATTCTTTCACTTGGAGATCTCTTTAACCTTTTAAGTGTCATGTCCGAGATAATCTCAGGCACAGCACTGGTGTTCGAAAATGTCACGCCCGAGTATTACTCGGGGTAATTTTTTTTTTTTTTGAGTGCATCGTATTGTTATACCCGAATATATATCGGGAGACGTTTATTTCGGCTTCATCTCTGTCAAACCCGACTGTTTCTCAGGTTTGTACTTGGAAAAGTGTTTCCAGTTATACCACACAAGACTGAATTACTGAAAGGTATTCACTTCTTTTTATATAATTTTTTGTTCATTTATTTGTTTTTTTAGAAAATAATTAATTATTTTTCATTTATATATTTTTTAGAAAATAATTAATTATTTTTCATTTTTAGAAAATAATGCTTCACTATAAGCGAACTTTACAACTGCCATGTTGAGTGGCAGCCGCCTCAAGCAAATATGCAGTGGTTACAAAATATTAAATATTTCACCCTTGTGCTTCAAAATATCAATTTTTAACGACTAAGTATATTTTATTTTGCACTAAACATTTTATTTTTGCAATAAAAAAGTTTAACAATTTGTGCAACCAAATCATCAAAATAGCTTGACAGTTAAAGGGTTAAACATTTGAAAGCAGTCTATTTTATTTCCTTCTTTAAAAATCATGTATAATTCAACTTCGCAGAGATGGCCTATGACTCCTCCTTTTTTCAGGATTGTCCATTTTTAGAAAGGGCAGTGATACGCAGATGAAAATTGAGGAATGGGATTCATAATTGATGGGGGAATTCGAATGGGTAGAAATTCTACCTATTTTAAGAAATGGACTCGTTTTCTCATTTGATTGACACCGGCCATCTCGTCACGGTTGAATTATATCTGCTGCGTAAGTTAAGCATTTAGCAGAGACAGACAACAATTGAAGGAGCAGGTGAATAAAGGTGATATGTGACACTTGAATTTCGCCAATTTATATAAATTAAAATTAGTGTGTGTTCAATTGTGTTAACTCACATAGACCGTTGAAGGGGCAAGTGAATAAATGATGTGTGACATTTTTTTCAATTTCTAGAAAAAGCTTTCAAAAAATTACCTTTTCATCTTCATCCATGGTATAAAGTAAGCTTTTCCAAAATTGTCCCTTATCACCTTTATCCACTTGCCCCTTCAATTGTAAATGCTTACGTGTCAGGAGAACGTTCATGCTCCCGACAAATAATTTCTCAAAGTCTGTAGGAAAAATTACTGTAACATGTCATCAGAAAGGTTGCTGTTCTGAAATAACTGAAATACATTTCAAGTCTCTCGGGAGGATGAGCTCCCACGATTTTCCGGATTAATAGCTTAAACAATATATGACTCAAAAAAAAATCAAATTTTTGAAAAAAACATACCGAGAAAGTTTAACACAAGTAAATGCAAGCATGAGGCACATGTTTTCGGATTTTTTGAACTATCCCAGTTATTTTTTTTTTTGTTTTTAAAACTATTCACGAATGAAGTGAAAATAAGTATAGCTCATTAAGAAAGAAATAAAACGAGCAAAATGTTGAAAATAGTGCTGCCATCTATTGCACAAATAGTAAGTTTTTATTTTAGGAAAATAAAAACGATTCTGTTTCCTCAATTAAAATCCACACACATTATTAAATCAAACTTCCTAGCATATAAAACAGTAAGTCACCATCCCCTAAGCCAGGGTCAGGGGCCCAGGACTTGCAGTCCTTGGATGTAATAACCGAGATGGCGGTATTTTACATTTTCTTATCGTGTTCCATGAAGTAGTAAAAAATCCTGCTGTGTTGAAATTAACTGCCCGTAAAAACTCCTTCTTCAAGGAAATACTGGAAAAAACTCTTTTAAATTATACAAACCATCGTAACTAAGTGTTTAAAGTTACATAATAAAATAACAACTTACAACTAAGAGAATAAAATAAATAATAATAATAAAATAAATAAATAATAGGAAATGAAAAATATCATTAAGTTTAGATTTATCGTCTAAAAATACGAAAAAAAAAATAATATTAATGAAAACTACACATCAGCGTGCGAAAAAAAAACCCAGATAAAATTTATTAACGTGTGCAAAAGGCAAACCACAGAAAAAAAATTGAGTCCCTTTTTTGGTCCTTTGTTCCCACCACCGAGTCTACGGACAACAGAAATATCTATTTTGATCCTTCTCGAGCTAATCACCACTAGTTTTCTCGTGACAACCTGGGACGGGTTAGAGCCGCTATATAGACAGGCCGACGCATCAAGCTTAAGTTCTACCACTTTGGATCCAATTCATTCACTTTTACTTTCAATTTTTCATTGTTGCATTGTGGGGTTACCAGAAAAAAGTTTGGGCGCATTGCTAATCTTTGCCAAATCCACGTGCCGCTATTAATTGCTCCCACTGAAAAATTACCAAAACGCGATTACTGGCCAGAAAAGACGACCACTCAAACACGTGTTGGATCCAAAGTGGTGAAACTTAATCTTGATGCACCGGCTCGTCTGTATAGGGGCCTTGGACGGGTACTTGAAGAGCAATTTTTTATGGGGATTCATTAAACATGCACATGTTGTTATTGGAACAGAATAACAACATTTCTAAGGGCTTGTAAAAATTTTATACTTCTGTCGATAAAATATGTGTCCAGCAGAGAAAATAATGATTGTGACGTGTTAAAAAAAGAAGCTTTATGAAGCGAACACTTTGGTGTTATTGTCTTGTGCCAGCTAGGTTGGTAGTTGGGGCGCTGCTGCACTTTCAGAACTCTGACGTCATTTGGTGACCGGCCTCCATACTACGCGCATGCCATAGGGATCCGTCTATAGGGTAAGCAATCATTCACAGCATAACAACACATTCACACAGAGGAAAAGGACAAGGACATGAGATTGAAAGTACATCCATGATTGAGCCGGGATTCTGACCCGGGACCCCTCCATCCCGGTCAGACTTTTCTGACCATTAGAAAAGGTGGCCAGCAACGAGAACTTAACAGATGGTAAATGCATAAAGCATATCTACCTTGTTCTGCTACTTGGAAACGTTGGGTATGTGAGCTAATGTGAATCCTTAGTTAGTCGTCTATTTGTAAATTCTGGAACGGTTTTTTTTTTTTCGTCAAACAAATTCACATAGCCTGTTGACTACTTTAGTGAAATATTAAGTCCATCTGACCAGCAGGTATTGAATGCCAGCAGGTATTGGTAAGAGTGGTTTGAATTTGGAATATTAATTATAATCACCTTTTATAGTATTACCTAGCATTTAGTACCACCCTGCGTGCCATTTTGGAAAATGAACCTTTAAACTGATGAACAAAACTAGTGAACTAAAAAAAAACAGCCCCATACTATAACAAACTACGATGGCTTTAGTGCACTGGTGCATAAACTTTTTCTACCCGAGGGCGACACATCATTTAAAATGATTCGTGCAGGCCAGAACACAAATTAAAAGAAAAAAATGTGGAAATTTCTAAATAGCTTGAGAAAATATGGAAAAAGAAAGAAAAATAAAACCAAAAATTGTTGTTATCCTTACTGGATTGCTTCTTTTATTAACCTTTTAACTGTCATGCCCGAGATAGTCTCGGGCACAGCTGGTTTTCGAAAATGTCACGCCAGAGTACTCGGGGTATTTTTTTTTTGAGTGCATCGTATTGTTATACCCATAATATATATCGGGAGATGTTTATTTCGACTTCATCTCTTTGTCAAACCCGACTGTTTCTCGGGTTTGTGCTTGGAAAAGTGTTAAAAATCAAAATAATTTGACAGTTAAAGGGTTAAATGCCTCTGTTTTTCGGAAACCAATATCTGAATAAAGCAGTAAGTAACCGCCCCTGCGCCAGGGCTAAGACAGAAACATTCCATCCATGGAATGCAGTTTCGTGCTTTTTGACACTCGTAGACATGGAATAGGAATTACACGAGCTGGAGAGAGAAATCCTCTTATAGAGCAGAGAGCCAACAAAAACTGGAAGCTAATGTGAAATTAGAACACCAGCAAGTAACCTCACTCGGCGTAATTGACGAGTGCCAAAAAGCACGAAACTGCATTCCATGGATGGAATAAACGAGTTGGTGGTGTATTGCAATTTCTGAATATTTGGCTCCTAATTAAAATATTGTCCTTAATCGTGCTTTTCGATTTGCAACATTAAACAATACAACTGGCTACTCGAATCAGCTTCACGGGCCGGATTTGGCCAGTGTCCGTAGGTTGGGCACGACTGCATTAGTGCATATTGTTCGTAAACCCATGTTCGAATCACATGTATGCTTGTAGATTAAGATATTTAAAAGCTTACCTTCAGAAACCCTTGACAATCACTTCGGTCTGTGGCGAATAGTTGAGCGACAACAACATGAAATTTACTTTAGTATCACCTCATTGTGATAGTTTTTTTATGTATTTTAAATTATTTCCATATGATTGCAGTACCAAGCAGTGCCAAAGCAGTTATTCCATGTTTTGCAACTACTGCATAGTACCATCTTCTTATCTAATGTTTTGTAACCACACATTAAAATAAAAACTATTGATATTTAATCATTTTGGTACTTTTTTGGAAGCAGCGCAGTGTAGAAAGAAGTTCCGAAACAAATCCAAGTTACTATAACTAACAACTATAAAAAGACAATTGATGAAATGACTAACTACACAAGATGAATGCATTCGAATCTGCAGACAGTTTGCGTGCTTTTCTAAGAGTGAGACCCAAAGCGATAGTGAATAAATAAATAATTGATATATATTCCATAACTTTCGAATACTTTAGAAGAGTTATTAGTTAAAATAACTAAATCAGTTGATTGACAGAGATAAAGAGTGGTATCCGCTTTATTTCTAGCATTGTTTATTATCTGTGTTTTTTGAATTTATTCGTTACGCTTTTGCCAACTCACTCAATGGTTAATATTCTTTATATTTGACATGAATAGTATCTGAATCAATAAAATTGAGGTATTGAAAAAAAGTGATTTTTGCTACAAATCGGAATCTTAAAAAAATCATCATAAACCATATTGTATTTATCTGCCGCATGCATATAGCATGATTGTATATCGACAGATTCTGTAACTTAATTCATTTTACTCATTTTTTATGAGCAGTTTCTACCCAGTCATAATTTTAGAGTCGCATTTATGTTACGCAAACATGCACAAAGAATGTTTAATTTCAGTATTGCGTGAGTGTCAAAACTTTTCGTGCATGTTTCCAAACTGTCACAGTCTCGTTTTTTTTTTTTTTTTTTTTGAATAATTCAGTTAAATCCGTCGAATCGGTTACAAACTATATCTTGGTGACTTTATGTAGAATAGTTTTATTGTTTATGATGAATGTTTTTAATAATCTAGCATTGTCAAAAAAAAAAAAAGTGGAATCGGAGAAAATAATATCTACTGTTTACAGTACTAAGTATAAAAAAATCCTTAAAAGGAGATACTGTTACAACAAATTATAAAAGTAAGTTGACAGATTTCGGAGAGCATTTAAATATCGTAGACCGTGCTATTGATAATTTTAAAAGAGTAAAAAAAAAAAGCTTAATATTTAAAATTAAGTTTATCAAGAACAAATTGAGCCAACATTTCCGGTAAACCAAAATCAATTTTCTTAAATCCAATTACCGTAAACATAGCCAAAGCTAAGAAAGAAAACTTGCTCTTCGTTAAAGTATGTTTAACTTGTTATATTTCCACAGTTGTATAAGTAAATTACTGCCCTTGTGCTAGGGCAAAGGCAGAAATGCATTAAATACTTAGGGGGCAATAGTTAACTACTTAATACCCAAGCAACGCCTTCAATTTACGAGGTGAACCGTACCACAGCAACGGTCACTTGTTGGTGAGCAATTAAAAAGTTAGCAACCACTTTGTTTGGTACTCTTTGTTTCTATGAGATGATTTCTGCCCTCAGCTCGGTTATTGTTTAAGCCAGACTGAGAATTCTTAATGATGATTAACCCATTTATGCCCAAGTTTTTTGATTAATTTTTCTCCATTTTTATCTGCTTCAAACTCTTACTTGTAATAGTTTACATACATTTTAGGCTTAAAATAGTTCACCGTTGACATATTTATTAAGTTATTTAATGTCCTGTTTATGGGATATTTTGCAGATATGTGAGCTAAATACGACCTTACTTGACTTTACTTTTGCAAAGTAACATAACAGGAAGCATCTGTAATCAATTTTAACCTTGTCCGAAAATAGCTGTCAATAAATAAACTCTGATGTCTAAATAGTGACTCTGGCTGGTTTTCTCAAGAAGGACTATTTAACTTGTAAAAAACAGCTTTAGTAAAATGATATACCCATTACAGGTTTTTGTATGCAGTAACTAACAAGCGTCCCGTTTTTAGGCTACAGGGCATAAATGGGTAAAGCTGCGTTACCTGGAGGACGTGGCCGAGCTATTGGTGTATTTAATGCAGCCCCTATACCTTTGCCCTGGCTTGCGGGCGGTAATTTACTATGCTGTTCAGAATATACGGGGTAAGATGAAACGTAATTTAAAACTATCTACGGTATAACTTTGATAAGATGAAGCTCGGCCTTGGCAATTATCCTTTTTTTTGGGTGAATTGCTTAATGAACTGCTTATTGATGCTTAACAGAGTTAAGTTAATTTATGGAGAGTTTTATGAAGGAGTAATAAGAAAACGTATTAGGCAGAAATTCAAGTGAAACACGGACGATCGCAACTCACCAATGCCATCGCAAATTCCCAAATTTGGATAAGTTACTATCGCTACGAAATGTGATTCTAATGTAATTCGACTTCCAGTAGCGATTGCAATTTGCAATCGCCTCGAAGCGATTGCAATGGTGTTTCACTTGAATTCCTGCCTAAGTCTCAGATGTTTTGCATATCGATATTTGTTCTGCCGTGCTAAGCGCAAAAGGCGTATATGCAGACGACTTCGAAATGAGAAATGGCCATTTAAAGTTTTGAGCCTCCATGTATTTTTTTCAGATGAAACTTTTTCAAATATTTTGTAAAAATATTTCCCACGGACAAATGGCCATAAAATTGTATTTAGGTGAAATGTGTGACTAGGAACCTACGAGGTGACCGTAACTAAATTTCGACAAAAAAGGCAGATACGACTTTCGTGTTTAGCACGCCAGTGCTGGTATGTTACGGAATCAATGTTAGTCTGATACGCATGAAAATATTCATTTTTCCCATTTACTTTACGCTACAAACAAAATTTTGTGAACACCTTTTGCTTAACCTCTATTGTTTTTGAAACTTTATTTTTATAAAGATTTGACAGTTATTATATAGGTCATAAGCATAAATGTCACGATGTGTCAAAAACGTGGTAATTCATTTTTGTCTGTTTTGGCGATCTTTTTAAATTTATAATCCCTGAAAAATAAAGTGTTTTCTCAAAAAATAGGTTTCTGTCATCAAATGCAATGTGTGCAACTACATTTAAAGCAAATATTAATTGATCTTTTTAAGTTGCAGAAATATTTTATTTTTAATGTATTGCGGGTATATTAGTCAGTCATAATGGGTTTACCCAGTGCTAGGAATAATAAATAAAAATATACTATAACATATAATAAAATAAGTAAATCAATCAAGATTTTGACTAAGCATTTGAAATATTGATCTTGTTTAAGATCTGAAAATGGTCAAAACAGTATTTCTACATTTAAACATAAAAAAAGGAAAAAACAAACTAAAGCTGAATTTTGTGTGAATGAAAAAAAAAAGGATTCATTACTGATAAAAATAAATTTTAATAATATTTTAGATGGTACAAAATGTTTACAATTTACAATTCATTGCTTCTGATTGCCTCTTTTTCTGCCCTTTTAATCTGGAAATAAGTTAAGTATTAGTTTTTCAAGCTTACAAATACTTGAACGTTTTCGTACACAAGTTAACGTATAATAAAGATTTTTTTTCTTTTTGGTTAATAAGATTTCGTGCGGTGAACTAATCCGGTATTTTAATGGTATATGTGAAGATAATTCACATAAGGATAACTTATTTTGCTGTATATCATTAAATGTAGCATAACATTAGCTTTGGAAGTTTAAATGAAAAATTTAACGTTGTCTTTTTATAGTGAATTTCTGAAAAATAAATACTCTAATTTGAATATCTCGTATCGCAATGGGTATTTTATAATTCTATAGAATGAGGCTGCTTTAAACTTGATATACATAACTTAAAAATAAGATGTAATGGAATTTGGTTAGGAATTTTGTAATTTTGTTCTTGTATTAAATTATGCCTTTTTATAAATCTAAAAACACACTTTTTTAAGTCAATTTTTAAGCATTAGAATTTATGAAGGATTTTTTGAATTGAAATGGCACAGTATTGCTTTCTTAAGGGAAGTTGTATTTCTTTTTTATTTAAATAAGTGAGTCTTAAACTTTTCATTTAATGTTGTTCAGTATTTTAAGTCTTAACCAATTCATTTCAGCAAGTGTGACATTATTATGGTGTGTATTTTCACTTTATATCGTCAATTTTAAACTTGAATTTTAATTTTTTATCGTATGCGGATATAAGGAACCATTTTGAAACGTAACATACAATATCAATTTTCCATTTTTTTTGTTTTGTTTTACTTAAAAAATAATTTGCACGTGTTTCGGGTGTGACCTTACAGTCAAACGCACATGATTTACAAATCAACATTTTTAAGTTCCAGAATTGTTTTAAAAAGTGGATATTGTTTATTATGATGGATGATTCTTTCTACTAATTTTTCCATTTTTTTAATGTTTCAAAACAAGTTACTAAGGACTGAAATTAAATATTGTAGGTACAGCAAACGTTTTTTTCTTGTGTGAATGTCTAGCAAAAAAAAAAAAAAAAAAGAACAATTTCTCTTGTTATTAGTATTTTTAAAATGACGTTAACTTATTTTGTGTGTGACACACTTTTTCACATCAGCTCTAGAGCTCTCAAGTTTAACAATATATTCAATATATTATCCGAATACAGTGCTGCACATGTTTTAAATATTGATTTTGCTTTTTTTACAACCTTTTTTTACGTTTAATAAAACAAAAATAGGCAAACAGAAAATTATACTTTTTGCTACACACAGCAGTTTTATAGTTTACTTATATAGCACAATTCAAAAATGTTTTTAAAAAATCAATAAAATAAGATAAAAAATAATGAAAAAAATTGCCTCTAAATCATTCGTGCATATGTGACTTCTTAAAATTTTAAAATAATATGTAAAACTGTTACGTATGGGACAAAATGTTTACTTGCTAGTGAAATGCCGTTGATATACAATGGTTCCTTATTGTTTGAACATGCAAAGATTTAAAGACAAAATTTAAAATTAATTATGTAATATATTAGTTTTTGATAATTGTGGAATTCATGAGTTTTTCTCTCAGAATTGGATCGAATTCAATTAATGCAATGCATAAGACAAAATATTTCAAAATTTCTTTTAAATATGAATTCTATGATACATTAACAAATATAAAACATGAATAAATACAACATATGTACAACATTTTTAGACAAAACAATTACAAAATGATCTTCTTTAATATATCACAAAATGACACTTTATTCTATAAAACTGTAATGTTCTGATTTAGTAACAATTGAAAACTATTAGTCTTCAGTTATATAGGTAAGGATTTACACTCGAATGGAAATTCTGTAACTTATCTCTCGTCGTTCTTTGATTAATAGGTAGCTCAACAAGCTTTAACTTTGGCATTCAACATAATCAAGCTTCTCGGTATTTAACATAATCAAGATTTAACCTTGGCATTCAACATAATTCAGCTTTAACCTTGGCATTTAACACAATCAAGATTCAAGATTGACAGTCAATTTAATCAAGCTCTAATCTTGGTATTCAAAATAATCAAGATTTAACCTTTGCATTCAACATAAACAAGCTTCAACCTTGGCCTTCAACATAATAAAGCTTCTACACCTTGACATTCAACTGATTCAAGATTTATTCTTGTTGTTCAACATAATCAAAATTCAACCTTGGTATTTAACATAATCAAGCTTCAACATTGACGTTCAAATTAATCAAGCTTCACTCTTGGTATTCAACATAGCCAAGATTTAACCTCGGCAGTTAACATAAGTAAACTTCAGCCTTGACTTTCAAATTAATAAAGCGTTAATATTGGTATTAAACATAATTAAAATTCAACTTTGGCATTCAGCATAAGCAGGCTTCCTCCCAATCCTCAACCTTGCCGTTCAACATATTCTCCAGATGATTTGAAAATATTCGTGGATTTTCCTCTTGCTCAATCAAACCGTAGACCGGTTTCTGGTCGTTTCTTCGGCCAATTTTGCACATAGACAACCGAATTGATGAATTTTTATCCTTCGAAAAAGGAAAACAATTCTTTTGTATGCGTAATTTTTTATGCTATTTGGCTTTTGACACATTACATATTTTATTCTGATTCGGCGACATGCGTATGGAACATTGTATCGTTTGGAATGGATGTTTTTCACCAGTGGCAACGTATCTGTCCACCTGCATAGAATTTAAGAAAGGCACTGATTGGAAGCGTGATCAGGATCCATCACAAAAAGTTAGGTCTCCGGTACCATGCATCACCAAATGCAGAGGGTCACCGTCCATAACGACAGATTCAATGCAACCTTTGAAACCATGGTAATAGTCTTCAGGTAATCCTGTGGGCAAGCTCGGGCATCCACCTGGAACATATAATTAAATTAATATCACCACAAAATATTGAATATACTAGTATGTAGTTTGAGTTGAATTATAAGTCAAATTAGTTATTTTAATGATACAACAGTCATGTGATTTTTATTGAATCTCTTTCAATCGTAAGTTATAGCTGACATAATGCTCAAATTAATATCAAACAGGAATACGGTTGTAGGACATTAACAGCACCAACTATTTTTATTTTGAGACTGAAGATGAAGTTTTGCTTAGATTCGATTTTTATAAATCGCGTTTCTAATATTATGTATTTTTTTTTTAAATTGAATAAACTAATATGACTTGAACTTTAAGGCCGTTTGTCCTTCTTAGTGTTAAAATTATGTGTAAAAGGGATTGCTTAAAATAATTTTGTCTATTAATGTAAGTATCATTCTAATATCATCACAAATTTGCACTAACTGTTAGAGGCACTGTTACTCTGTTTGAAGCCACCAATGTTTTATCGGGCACAGTGACTTCAACAATTCTCTGCGAAAGAGAAAATAAGAAAAAAAGAAAAGAAAAGGAAAGGGGGGAAAAAAAGAAAAAATGGTCGCCTTTCACAAGTTTTTGGGCCTCAAATGGTAAAAGTGAGAGAATACGATAAATATTTTTCATACAAGTAGAAGCTATACAAATACTGTATCTTTACCTAGCTAAAGTTTGTTGTACACAAATAAAATCTTGATTCTTTGACGAAACAAATAATAAAGTTCGATTTTTCGTCGTTTCTGTCCAAAGGAAAACACATGTACGATGTATTGCGAATTATTTCATAAATGTATGATTTAGAGCGTGAAATTTATATAGAGCAGAGAAATTCAAAGAGCAAAAACAATAAAAACAGTTGGCAGAAAAAAAGAACATGGCACGATGGTTCTCATTTGTAAATGATACACCTATCTAAATTGTGAGTCTGTTTCAGTCACACAATTTCAGTCAAGTAATTTTTTGTTATAAAGTCACTAATATAAAAAAATAATAATTACAAGCACATTTTTATGCATACTTATATGCATTCAGTACATATTTTGCTACGTTGTAGACAATATCGTTTTTTCCCCGTTCAGCATGTTATTGTGATCAAGAAATTTAATGAAATCTACACATAGTATATACTTCACTTTTAAACCATGAAACATATTTATGCATGTTTCTGTTGCTAATTCGCTTTCCAAGTTTTGTACACAACATTAAAAAATATAAGACACTTTGAAATACCATTTTTTAACAATAACTAATGGTAAACCTCTCATTTTACTTAATAATTCTACAATGTTAATTAGTATTACTGCGGGCAAAATGAGTTGCTATTTGTAAACATGAATTATAAGTTTAATAAGAAACTAGGTACTAAAACGTTGTACTGTTTAATCCAATTGGTAAATCTTACAAGTTTATCTAGTACAATTTCCTTTCTAGTACTATCGACCTAATCTCGTTGTCACAAACATCATTGCATTATAGTATCCCGCTATATACTGTGATGACAGCCCACAGCAGATCCACGGCTTTGGACTGTAATCAGCCGAATAATGAGTTTGGTCCCACAAGTGGTCATTGTTCACTAAGCGTATTCAAATATATGCATGCCTTCACAACTCTTGTTCTACTGAAGTCAGAATTGCTAATCTTATGTTGCTATAACTTCTGGATGAAGGTTGAACAAATACATTTTGTAATACAAGTGCATGTGTTTGTACACGTGTTTGAAATTTTACATATATAGTAAACTTTTTTTAATCCGTTCCCTATTAAACCGAACTTCTCTTAATCAGGACAGCACAGCCAATTAAGTGCACATACTCTACATTAGTGGGTTTAATTCTGAACACTTCAATTCTTCACACTTCAATTTTTTAAAGATTTTGTCAATGTGTAATGAATTATTAGATTTATGTATTTCACTTGAAACATTTTTTTAATAGTTTCCGTAATAGGTATGTACTCATTTCGAGCGAATATTATACATCTAATTATTTTTTTAGTTATTAAAATAAGATTAAATACCATCATATGATCAATAATCCAAGCTAAAAGTTTACTATCATAGAATACGTTCAATTAAGGTAATAACTTACAAATCTTGAATTTTAATTGTTTTTAAGCTAGAACGGTAGCATATTTCGTCCCAAAGCTGATTATCTAAATAAATCTAAAATAATTTGAAAACGATCTTTGTTTAAAGCTTGCATTGAAAAAAAACTAAATAAAAGATAATATTCACATGTAATGAATACAAACATATTAGAAAAGTAAAAAATAAATGATTTAAGTGAAATACATAAATCTAATAATTTGTCTAAGCGATGAATTCTTTAAAAATTTATAAGATTCCAGAATTAAGTCATTTAGTGTAAAGGACTTAAAAGGGTAATTAGAGCAGCACTGAATTTTTGAGATCACGTTTTGTTATTTGAATACATTTTTGCAATTTCTTCTGATGCAGTTTCTTATTTCATTCTCTCAAACAACGGTTTGTTTATATTGGGGAATGTAGGGCAAAGTGAAATAGCGGGGCAAAGTGAAATGGTAAAATATTTTCACAATTAGCAGCGCCACCTATTTAGCAATATTTTAAGTAAGTTCCTAGATATACAGTTGATTCCTGTCAAAAAATAAAAAGCTCCAAAGATCAACCAAAAAATATACAAGAATAAAGTTTATACATTTTTAAAAATTCGATACCTTTTTTATAATATTCGTGGTTTTTCAAAAATATTTCTTATTATAAAATGATAAAATTTTGGTAGTTATCATTTGAACTATTCATTGAGATCTATTGATGTACTGTGCAGCCATTGTTTGCTTTAAAAAATGCATGTTTTAATTTTGAATATTCAATGTAATGTGTCAAGTGTACGCGGGGCAAAGTGAAATAGTTGTTCATTTCGTTTGCTTATGCATTCATTTATTAATAATTCGCGATTCTTCATTTCTTATTTTTGTCACATTTTTTTACTTATTAATTCACTCATTTATTCATTCATTCACTCATTTTGTTATTCATTCTCTATTTTATTCACTCATTTATTTTTCTCATATATTAAATAATTTATTTATCTAATACCTTTAAACGAGCAATTCTTGTGTATATATATATATATATATATATATATATATATATATATATATATATATATATATATATATATATATATATATATATATATATTTATTTTTCGGATCTCGAAAACGGCTCTAACGATTTTGATAAGATTTGGTATTCAGATAGAGTTTTGGTTTTTGAGTTCATCTACGTCGGCGTTTTTTCTGTAAAAACGCGAGTTTTCACAAAAAACCCCGTTTTTTTTTTATGCCTTCATTGAAAGTTTGAAAAGCTTTTATTTCGCCATTTTGTTTATGATTACTTTGATTGTTACTGTTTCCGTGGCGACCACGTTTTGTTATAAACATTGGATTTCTTATTTAATCACATCAGCGCGAGTTTAAATTTTATGGTATTTGGCAACGTTAAATTGTTATTGTTTTTGAAATGTTAAAGCAAGGCTTCACTAGATATAGTCTCTTATACAGGCTGTTTCACTTATTCAAAAGTTTTATTATAACAATAGATTTCATATTTAATCACATCAACGTAAATTTAAAATTGTATGGTATTTGGCGAACGAGTTGTGGCAACACGTGATAATTAGATAATTATTATTGTTTTTGAAATTTAAAAGAGATCAATCAAAATAAAGTTAGAATTGGGTGTGGGCCGCGGTAGTCCGATCGGTAAGTCGTCGGACTCGTAACCGGAGGGTCCCGGGCTGATCATATAGAGGGAGCCGAGCCGATCAAAGATCCACCTTCTTCATTAATGGTGGCTAGGGGACGTTAAAAATGTTCGTGGTCATAAAATCCTCCAAGTGAAACGCTACCTCTGTGAGATGCTGGGCTAAGGGTTTGCTCGGCCCTTGGGCCTGGTTAAAAAATGAACAGAGCGCTCTTCGGGGCCCCATCCCGGTTAAACCACGAGTTGTGGTGTGTACGGGGAAGAACCTTGGAGTGTGAAGTGAAGTGAAAGTCAAAACCAACTGTAACCAAATGCGTACTGGAGAACAGGGACTCTGCATCCATTCTCATCAACCTCTCCCGCGCTTTCGGCGCCAAATGAAATGAAATTGGGTGTGATTTTACGGTGAGCATGGATTAAATAAGGTTGTGTTTTTTAAAACAAATTACGGCTGTTTTAAATGCGTAATTGCAACCAAAGGCAAAATATGCTTTTCAAGTTTATCTAAATACCTACTTCGCATTTTAGAAAAAAACACGAGTTTACAAACCTCTTTTTTTTTTTTTTTTTTTTTTTTTTAACCGAGTGGGCTTGGTCCCCTGGTACTCTGTTTATTTATTTGTTTATTTTTTCATTAATAATTCATTTATTCGTTTATTTACGCATTCATTCGATGAAAATTACTGTTCATCGTCAAGTAGAAAATGTTTTATTGCAAAAATATTGCATTTTTCACCGTGCCCCACAGTATTTTGAGGAGAAAACATTCCACCTTTTTTTTTTTTTTTTGAAAGTGCCAAAAATTAAAAATAACATTTCAACGAAGTTAAATAACGAAATACATTATTCTTTTTTTATGTACATTGATTTTAGAACAAATTTCCAATTGGTTCATTTCGAAATAGGTACCTTCTCTTAACTATTTCACTTTGCCCCACATTCCCCTACCTACCTTTAGTTTATCAATTTATACCGTATTTTGTTCAATCCCTAGTTTGTTTTTGTTTTTTAATTCGGACGACGCTAATCCTTCATTAGTCCGTATTAATTAGGTTTAACTAAATATGTATCTTTAGTACACTATCAATATTGTTTGATATTTTATCCGGAAACCTTTGTCAAATTCGCGTGTGCGTCAGGTCTCTACCAAATTTATTAAAATAGAAGTGATATGACAAGAGAGTTAATGTATGTGAAGGGATTTTGCTTTGATTTTCGTTGGATTCGTTTATTAGACGCATTGGTGTTCGTTGATGTTTTTTTAATAATTGTTTTCCCTTCCTTAACAGTTCTGGGAAAATAAAACAATATTGGACTCAGCAGAAATGCTTCCACGGTGCATTTCCTTAATGTAAGCTATCACCTTTTTTTTAAAATCAAATCGTTCAAAAGTGCTAGGCGCGGTTTTTAAGGCCGGCAGCACACTGCTTTATACCCGAACTCTGCCTTAAAATTTACGAGTTGTACCGTTCCCAAGTGCGGTCGCTCGCTAATTTTCTAATTTCACATTAGCTAAGGGTTTTTTTTTCGGCTTTCTTTGCTCAATAAGAGGATTTTTTCCTCCAACTCGTTCACTTTCGTATTCATCGCTGCTGAGGGCATAATAAGCACGAAACTGCAGTCCATGGATCGAAATAAATGAGTTAGCAGTGTATTGCATGTTCCTTCCTTAGCCCTTGTTTAGGGGCGGTTACTCACTGCTTTATTCTAGTATAGTTTTTCTATGATTCGAATGCCCCGATTTTCTTGCATACCGTAAAGTCGGGTTACTTGGACCCTAGGGGTTACTTGAGCCCATTACAGTAAAATGATAAAATCAAGGTTTGGTACTTATTAGTTGAAGACTTCCACATAGTTCATCTTTTCTCCGCTAGGTAGAAGCACGCTGCAGTCTCTAACGCTAGTACCAAACCCAGATTTTATCATTTTACTGTGGGCTCAAGTAACCCCCTTGTGGGTCCAAGTAACCCGACTTTACGGTACATAAAATTCGTTCTAAATTTCTAAATCGCGATTAAACCTGGAATTATAATATTTTTAGCACGAATCTTACTGATTTATTTGTTTCACTTAAGCGTACCATTTAATACTTCACCATTTCCTTACCCGAAAGTCAAACAGCCCCGCGCGCTGTTAATTTGCACTAACACACACACGAGATTTCATGGTAACTCTAAACCTAATTACATTATAATATGTTGTGCACATCAGTTCCAGTAACTTCGATACATATGATGCTTCATAGGGATATAATCAACCTAATAATATTCTATTCTCCAATTAATAGTCAGTAGACTAATGCAGGGAAATGCCATAACATACGTTTGCCCGAAGTCACTGTAGCTCGCTCCTCATGGAGCTTGAACTCTTTCCAGATCCATGCATCCAGCGTTAACCTAAAGCTTACTTGGGAGCATTGCAGAGCATTGATTAATATAACGGATCCGAAACTGGACGCATTCAGCGTTATATTGCTGTAAGGGAGCATTGTTGTATGTCTTAGCTTAGAATCTGGGTAAGCTAATTGATGTATGGCGTGGATCAAAAACGAAAGGATCTAGTTTTTAGATGTAATGCAAGTAGTCTCAATTACGAAGATGTTTTGGAGCTTTGCTAGTCTATATACATAAAAGACTACTTTTGAAAACGTATGTCCGGGGTAATCGTCCAAACTACTGCACCGATTTTAACCATTTTTTCACCGTAGATAGCTACAGTAACAGGGAGCAGGATAAGCTATAATTTATTTCTAAAAAGCTTAGTTTTAAAAGTTATTATGGAAAACAGTTAATTTTATGTCATTTCCCCATTAAATGATTAAATTTTCAACACATTGTTGCAAAAATTTGGTGCCATGCAGCAACAATATTGATTGTAATCATATTGAAAATTTTGAACCAATTCTTCTCAGGAGTAAGTATGGAATTTATTGCCTTCTAAGAATTTTTATATTTATCTGAGCCAACAATCGCTAACGGGTGAAATAAAAAAAATGATTTTGGCAATAGTTAGAGAATAGAAAGTGTTTATAGTCAGAAAAATTTCTAAATTAGGTACATAAGATGTTTTCACCTCACCAATGTTGTCACGAGGATAGAAACTAATAATGGGACTTATTTAACGAGCAATATTTGGAAATGGTTAATTTCAGTGCGATTGATATTGTAAATATATATTTATTTTAATATACCAAGCTTATAACATTTCCTATTTACTCAAACATTATTTGTAGCTTGCTATTTTTTTTTAGCTTGCATTATTTTTTTATAGTTTATCCATAACATAGCCATTGTTTACAGAAGTAGCCATTATGTTTATAGATATGCACTTTAGTGTTGGGAAATTTATGAATGAGTTTCACTAAACCGCCCTACACCCACAGAAACCCGGGCAGAGCCGGGTACCCGGCTAGTAAATACATAAAGTAGAATTTCATTTATTTGGCCTAATAAGGGATATAGTTCGTCTGAATTAAACAATATAAACTACAAATTGAGCCAAAGCACATAAATTAGCTACTGTACACATAATGGTCTCGATGACCCAGAGGTAGAAATTTCGTCCTAAAAGCAAGAGGTCGCGGGTTTAATTCCCGCCGGCGAACTGTATAATTTTTTTTCTCTTTGTGTTGTAAATATTTCTTGTTCTGTAATTCATATTAATTAAGTCCAAACTATCGACGCAATGGCACTCCAAATCTTCATATTAATTACAAACTAACTACAATGCAACAACAACAATCACAAAAACTGTACGCATTAAACATTAGATTTTGCAGTCCTGCATCAGAGCTAATTGCAAAATACACAAAAATTGCCCGAACTTTCCTTTTTAGTTTTCCAGAATTTACATTTATATGGTTGTCTAGATCAAGAAAAATCTGATTTAATAAAGTTTGGATTAATGAGGGTTTATTGTACTATTTCTGCAAACGATCTTGAATATAGTTAAAACTTTACTTAACCCATTAATGCCTAGCGTCCTTTTTAAGAGAACGGTCCAGAAAAGGGTCTGAATTCCCCCCAAATGAACATTTCAACCAAATAATAGTGTTCAATTAGTACCTTGGTATTGTTTCAATTCGTTATTAACAGATTTCAGCACATAACCATTGTAAAGTGTGTTCTTTAGCAGTTTTATTATGATTTTTATCAAAAATTACATCGTTCACAATTTCAAAAAAAAAAAAAAAAAAGCTAAGTTTTCAAAGTTATTCCCAGCTTCCCAATTTATGTTAATTGCTGATTTTATTTCTTCTTATAAAATGTCTTTTTAAATATTATATCGTAGGCAGAAAAAAAAATTAGTAAAAAAAGTATGTACAGACTCTGGAGTCTATCGTTACTTTTAAGGGGCGATTTTTTTTTCTTAATTAAAAAATTATTTTTGACATAATATTTTTGAAAAAAAAAAATCCTGTCCATTAAACACCGTTTGTAACTAGTACACAAAATATCTTTGGGAAAAAAATGTCAGGCATTAATGGGTTAACATATACTAATCGATGGTGTAGAATGAAAACCTTGCTTCATAAACTTTTTTTTAATTCGTTACTAGTTGAACCAGCGTGTATCTCATACATTCCTTATTAGATACGCAAAACAAAAAATGCAATCTTTACAGGAAAATAGAGCTCAAAAAAAAAAAAAAAAAACGTGTTGAATACGAACTTATCCATTTAATAACGCATGAAAAATATTTTTGTTTTGTTTAATGAATAAATTGAAACTGAAAATGCATTTTCTGTTTGTTAACTCCATTAGAGGAAGGGGGGGGGGCGGATTTTTTTTCCTGCAAGATTTTTTTTGGTGGTGTTCTCACGAAACTAATCCTGCAAATAACGCAAACATGTTCGGTACCATCATAATGCCATGATTGAAACATATTATTTGTGTTATGATATTCGTATAGTTTACTTGACTTTATTGCGGTTAAACCGCAATCAGTTTTACTGTTTTTTTTTTTTTTCAAAAATACGCCATCCCTTTGTACATATTCAACAATGTTAAATTTAACAAATTACGGGATGACGTATGTGAAATGTACAAAACAACCCACATGGGTAAACATTCAATTTGGTATAAACATCAGAAAAATAATTTTGGTTAATAATAAATTAAAATAAAAAAATATAAGTAAAATATTTACATAATGGTAACGGAAAAAATAAATAAATAAATAAATAAAACAAATGAAAAAAGTTTTTAAAGGAATAAATAATAAAATATATAAATAACAAAAACTAAATGAAAAAGAAAAAAATATATATATAAATAATAAAACATTATAATTAAAGAAAAAAATGTAGATAATTTAATAAATAAATAGCAGAAAGAACAAGAAAAAGGTGCAGTTCATAGTATTGACGTTAAGAAAAAAAAATAAATAAAAATAAAAATTATCCGAAAAGAATATGCTCGTGGTCTATTAGAAAAGAAATAAGAGCAGTAATTTTCTTTTTTGCTGCAGGAAACGAATAATAGTTTTTTAAGTCTTGAGTCCAATTGCCTGTAGAACGAAGATGGAATGAAGAAGTATGAATACAATGCTGTATGTAATGTTGAGGTTTTCCAGGTGCTTTGCATCAGTTTTACTGCTGAAAACCAAGGGTAGATATGGAAAAAAAAACCCGTAAGAAGGAGATTGATTTTTACTAATTACCTCGTACAACTTATATTGTATGCACAATGCACATGCCTGTGAAAATGTTGGGGTGGTGCGTACTGCATTTTTATTAAGGGATTACAGATCAAACATATTCCATGTCCAAATTCGCGTACATTAATTCCAAAGGCATTAGGTATCACTCTCGATTTTCATTAAAATTGAATATGATCTGGCGGTTACCCCTAGACATGGAATGACTCTGACAAGAATCAAAAAGGGAAGAGAGAAAAAAATTGATCAACATTGTTTTGTCTAAATACCTATTACAAAAAAATGAATTTTTTTTTCCATAGTTAAGCGCCAAAATAAATTCACAATGCAGCAAGCATGATGTTCTTAAAAAAAAAAAAAATCTCTGAAATTAGCGTGTGTTACGCACTACAAAGTTTATAATCTTTGAAAAAAAAAAAAAATGCGGTAAATCACAGGCATGATGATTTTTTTCCAAATAGTTATGATCCGCCTGGAAAATAATTTTGATCGACTAATCTTTAACCTTTTTTGACATTTCTGGAGAAAATCCTGCTACAAAGGGATGATTTTTCAGTCAAACATTCTATGCACTCCCTACGGCAACATACATTCTTGGTGAGCTTTGCTGGACTGCAGCCAAAATCAAGATTATCCATTAAAGCTCTTTTAATAAGTAAATGACTACAGTATCAAAGCAGATTAATAGGTCTGGAACTGGCACTTTCTTTCAAGAAATAATTTCTGTTTAGTTATTTACGTTACGAGCTGATTTCCTTCATTTTATTTGGTAAATAGTTAGCTAGAAGGTTAATTCCCCAAAAGTGAAAATATGTCAGTGACTTTTTTCCTTTATAAAATTTTTTTGTTTCCCATAATTATTTTTAAAGTTATTTACAAAAAACATTCCTTTAAAGATATTGTAATTAATCAGTTTCTTCACAGGACTTTAATCAGACATAATTATATTTTCATCATGCAGTGATCTCAATGTAAGTTTTTGTGTCATCCTGACACCTGCATAAGGTTTTGGTTTAATTAAGTCGTTTTATTGACTTTAATTTCTTCATTATTTCTGCACAAAAATAATTATTCTTGTTGTGGAAAAAATAGTTCCCATGGAACCTGATATTATTAGTGTTACGGAGAGCTAGCGCTTTTGCGTTCAGCTAAGTTCAGAGGTCACGGACAGCCGGCGCCAAGAGCGTCTCGGCTGAGAGAGAGGTTACGACGCGGAGAGAAAGAAGTCGGCGGGCGATTCGTACACAGCACTTCGATGCGGAAAACGGAATGAAAGGGGCATGCACGCAAGATGGGCCCCTCTGGGTAAGTCCGTTGCACTCTCTCCTCCCCACATCTGTTGTCTTGTCTAATCATTAAATAAATCGAGTATTGCTTTAAATGAGTTTTAATTCATGGACGGAGATACCACTAACACAACGCAATTGTTATCACGGTTTGTTACCGTGCTCAAAGCTTTTTGAGTCAGAGCACGGTATCATTAGTTCAAGATTTTGGTGTAAAATTGATGTCAGAATGATTTGCTGTTTTATAAGTTTAAAACACTTTTTGTCTTTCGTCAAAATCCTTAAAACCAAAATTATGTTTAATAAAATGCCATATTGAAAAAAACTTTGTAGCTTAAAAACGTTTTGCTTAAATGTTCTGGGTTTGGATTGAACCAAAAATTTAAATTTTGCACAAGATGAACAATTCTAGGTCAAAAAAAGTCTTTTCAGTACAAGTTTTTATATTAAAAAGTAATACATATCAAATAGAAAGGTTTTAATTACAGATTTCTCTAAAGTTCATGCAAGAAAAATGAAAAATGGGATGATTTCATTGACTCTTTCAAAAATTTTGCTTCTTGCAATATTCTTTTATTTACAAATTTAAAATAATTGTCATTGAAAAAAAGCCAAATCTTCACCACGTTCAATTTTTCTTTTAAAATTAGCAACATGGTTATAGTGTGAAATACCCAAATATTGTACTGTTATAAAAATCTAAATAAAAAAAATGTTTTATTTTACTTTATGTACTGGTTTTTATCTACACAGAACTGTTAACTAAAATGAATGTAATAAAACTGCCCCATCATCATTTGTTTTTAAAATAACCTCTAACTATTCAATCACATTTTCATTGCCTGTAAGAGTCGCAATTTAAAAGCAGAAAGTGCTGAAAAATGAGACTTGCAATAGTTAATCAAAATGTAAAATATGTTAGCGAAAAAAGACAATGATAAAATATAAAAATTCTTTGGAAAAAAACATTATGGAATTTTAAAGGCCCTACTCCTAGAAAGAAAAAAATATATAGAGGAATGAAAAAAGAAAATCTTATCATTTAAGTTCTTATCTTTTAACGGTGAGAAAAGTTTCCGCTCTATTCAGATTTCGGAAACACGTTTTTCTAATGTCTCCTAAGATATAGTTGTTACCAGAAGTAATAGAGTTGGTAAGAAAGAAAAGGAAGTTTGAAGGATACTTTTGCAGTGATAAGTAGTAATTTCACCACGTGTAGGCTGTTTGAATTTCTTTCGAGTGAAATGTCTGGTTAAAAATGGAACTTTTTGGACTTTAATATAAAACTGAGAAAAAATGGTATTTTGAAATTGTTGAAAACCATGGACGTATTTACGTAAGACTTTACAGAAAGAATTCTTCAGATTGAATTTTATTTTCATGTAATACAAAACAATATTTTATTTAAACTATTTCATTAAAAGTTTCTGCTTCGGAAAAAATGGTATAATGTTCAATTTTAGATATTTTTTGATAAAATTATATAATTTATTTTAAAAAGAAAAAAATGTGAGGCACCATAACTGCGAGAAACTTTCTGTTACAAAATGTGTTACAAAATACTACCTTCAGTTTCCTACCTTTTTAAGTGGTGCCACATGAAAAACTAATTGTCTGTCTCGGTGAATGTTCTAGGTCTGCGAATGGCTAGTAGCCAATATGCAATCCAGTTTAAAACTAACAAAATTTCTAAATTTTTAAACTGATTTCAGAAACTAGGCTATAAGTGAAAGCAAATATTTTCTTTAAGCAGTACTTACTGCGTTTGATAAAAAGAAGTTTCAAGAAAAAATTATGGCATTAGTAGTGCTTTTAAAGGTAGTTATATTAATTTGATGTACATTTTAATGCTGAAAACCGGAACAGGATATCTCCGCTGCAAATTTTATCGCCCTCTTCCCCGCATGGGACATTTCCTCCGCGACTCCTATCCCTACCCCCTCCCCCCCTCTGCCTTGAACAGGACAAATCTGCAGCACCATTTCCAAGAGTTAGAAAGGGGTTACTGGTTGAAAATTTTCAATCCTGGCGACACATCTTCTTTTGGCGACAATGACCAAATCTAAAAAACGGAATTTATTCCCGAACTACTTGGGGGGGGGGGGGGAGGAATCGCAATAAAGTCGAAAAAAAAACCAATGCAGTGTAAATCAGTTTAAACTTCGCCAATTTTACTTCGCCAAATATTACACTCTACCAACTCAATCGGCGGATTTGTCCTGTCGTACAGAAATGGCGGAGGGAGACGCGGCGGAAATGTGTCATGAGGGGAAAGATAGAGATAAATTTTGCGGCGGTAATGTCCTACGTTGCAGCGGAGATGTCCTGTGCCCCTAAAAACACCAACAAAAATTGTTGTCTGCATCAAGCGGAACTTTACTGCATTCAAATTTTAAGCGGAATTATTCACTGTTGAGAAAGTACAGTTTCAAATCAATCAATATATTTGATTTATTTTCTCAGAATTTTCTTTTTTCTCACCTATCCAGTAGACACCGTCTGTGTTGAGTTCTGTGGCGCCAGGTTCTGACGTGTTACTGATAGGGGGATTGTCATCCATTGTTAATGTTCCATATCTCATGTTCCTATTGTGAAAAAACACAGTTTTAAATGCATTTTTACCTAAAAAAAACTCAAAAATGAATATTAAACATAAAGTAAAACCTTTGATGTTTAGAAACAGTACAGAAGCTTAATGATAAGTAGTAAAATACCCAATATACTGCAGTGGAATTGATAAATAAGTTAAATGTTTCCGAAAATGACAAGAACTATTCATTGAATACACTTCACTATAAGTAGTTATAAAATACAGTGTACTCTCACTTCTACGCCGCCTCGTTTATGCGCCTTTTTCACTTATACAACGATTTTAAATGGTCCCAGCACATTCTATAGTAAAATAATGATAGTATTATTCGTTTATGCGTCGCTCTTAAATAAATATTTCACTTATGCGCCGAATTTTCCCTAAAATAAAAAAAAAATAAAAACATTTTCTTTAAGTAATAAGCATTTTTCTTCACTTTCCTCTTTAATTTTCCGCCTTTATTGCTCAGGGAAGGCATTTTTTCCGCATGAACCAGAGTTCGGAGAGGGACAATTATCTATTATGCATCGTTTTAAAGGGAACAGTTTGTAATTAGGTATGCTACAATTTTTGTTTTCTCTTTATCATTGTATTTACGTTACAGTAATTGCCAAACCGTAGTAATATGTTCCTTTTCAATACAAACATTCGTATTCATTCTCTCATTAGAAACTATGTTGCGTTTTAGTCCTTTAAATAGGCTTGTTCACTTATACGACTCTTTCACTTATACGCCTTTTTCTGTTGGTCCCTTGGGCAGGCGCATAAGTGAGAGTTCACTGTACATCTAAAAAAAAAAAGAACCAACTGAATACCAAGTCAAACTATTTACAATTGAAGGTGAAAATATCATCAAATCCAAAACAAAATTCATACCTAAATACAATGTTGTAGTAATGTAAAATAAAAAACATAAAAAGTGAATTTTAATAAGAAATTTGAGGGGGTGTTGGTTCGAAAGCCTGCATGGGGAGATAAAAGTTTCTTGATTCTGAGTCCGCATGAGTAGTGAAAAAAACAAAATCACAAACGAAAATTGCACAAGAACTTATTCTGTTAAAAATAATAATGATATTACAAGTCCTGAAATGCACGGAATGAAAAAATACGTTTTCTTTTAGGTTTTTTTGTATTATTTATGTACAACTATTTTTTCGTCGATTTTGTAAAAAAAAAAAAAAAGTTCGCCAAAAGCAACTGCTGTGTACAATTTGAAAGGGATTAGATGTAGAATAACAAGGAGTGATTCTTATAAAAGGTAAAATAATTTCAGATGTAGGATAAAGTATGTCAAAGTTAAACTACAGGGCAAAGTGAAAGGTGAAATATTTACTTTGTATTTAGCGACACATAACTGGTTATATTTTAAACGATGAAGTTGAACCTGTAGTTTACTCTAGTCAAGAAAAAAAATAAGCTATAAAATTTAAAATACAAAATAAAATTCATAATGAAATACACCCAAGCAATTTTCCGAAACTGATACCTACACTGTACCATTTATTGGTAAGTCAAAATTTTGATTTTATCACAAAGTGATAAAGTTCCTCTAACTAATATTTAAATATTTATGGAGATCTACTAGTTGTTGCAGTACTTATTTATTTAATACAAGGTTACTTTTTTTTAAATGTTTTGTACAATTAGTCATTTGGGACAAAGCGAAATAGTTCATTTTTGTTAATTATTCAATCATTAATTTTATCTCTTGTGTATTCATTTATTATTTGATTCATTTATATTAATTCAATTACTAATTGACGAATTTATTTATTCGTTCACTTTTTTTTACTCAATCACTATTTCAATTACTCGCTCATACTTTCTCATATAATTTATTTATTTGTTAGTTTATTGTTAAGTTACTCATTATATGGATCAAAAATAATTTTAACAATTTAAAAAAATCATAATAAATGTATTTATATTTCACTTATCCTATAGGGTTGGAATCGAAAACGTTCTACCTTTTTTTAAGGTCGAAATTTGCTGCCAAAATAACATTAATAATGCTTGCTTGTAAGTTTATTATGAAATACATTGTTATTTCCGTATGTACTGCAATTTTTAAATCGACTTCCCAATTTGTTAATTTTTAAAAAGGCAAATAATCGTAACTATTTCACTTTGCCCCTCATTTCCCTACTACACCACAAATCAGCATCCACAAGATAGCTAAATCTCAAATGAAGTAAAATATGCCAAAAATAAATGGATAACAAAAAGACGTATCACATTCTAGTGTACAAAAGCCGCAATTGCGTAATAAAATATACAATTGATTTACCTCTCTATTAGCGCTGTGTGCCACCTTGAATCGTCAACCCTGTGTAGGCTAGTGATTAAAAGTGGCTCTGTTTGCTTTCCAAGATTAAAACTTAATTGTGCGTGACCTTTCGTTATGGCGAGGGCTAAATAGTCTCCGCGGATTGTCGCTCCTTTATTAGTCCATAGTAAAAGGCCTCTGGCTTGACTTGTGCGGAACGTGACTTCGATATTCGTTTCGCGTTGTCCTTCTGCCCTGAAATTAAATAGAAAATGTATATGAAGGGCTCGGGGGGGGGGGGAGATGAAAGTGGCCAAAAAGCGATTTCGAGAAAAACGAAGAACAAAGTTTGATTTCTCGTAACTCCATTTGTAGTTAATAGAGTTTTCATGCACATTTCGGTCGATTCCCTCCCCCCCTGTTGTTCTACCAGGTCATATTAATCCTTCATAGCCCATATAGCGCTAATATCTCAAAGTTGACGAAAAAGTGACTTTCATCTTTTTTCCCCCTGGCCATTCAAACATATCGCACCCTTGCTACAAAAGTGCCACAACTCAAAAATTGCCGTTTTTGAGTTATGACCGTCATTAGACGTAGTTTACACGTCTCTACCAATCTTCAAAAGGGCTAGAAGTTGCATTGAAAAATCAGCTGCCAGAAGGCAGTTATGGCGTTTCGTTGTTATTAAGATGCATAGGACCCCTTCCACTGAAATGCCACATCTTGAGTTGTCGTCCAGCCGTCGTAGAGTAACGTGCGTAACTAACGATCATAGTTTGAGATGTATCGGTCTTCATATTGACAAATCTAAAAAATACTAAAATGTGCCTGGTCAGCCCGGAAACAGTTTTTTGCAATTCCTGGGAAACGTAGTTTTTTGAGTTGTGGCACTTTTGTAGCAAGGGTGCGATATTAGGTAAAACGAAGGGATTGATGTGTTGGAATATAAACTAAACTACAAAGTGTGTCTATTTAACTCCAGGATTGGGCAAACACAATGTATTGAAGAACAAAAAATAAGTAAAATGTAGTAGTCCTTAACCCTTTATGTCCTGACGGGTTTTATATCCCTGGGGTCCCAACACCGATAAACAGTTCAAACGGTAGGTACGGGGGACCTCAGGGTGTCAAATGTCAAATGTCCCGACGGAACTCAGAAGTCATACGAATATTAATTTAGCATTACGAATCCTAAATGGCTGGAATCATGCTGAAGCTTTTAAGTACCACTCCTTGTGCTTTGCTGGGAGGCTGGCAGATGGTACCTTCAATCGAAAACAGTTTTCTTAGGGGCCCTAAGGCATAGGGGGCGTTAGACCACCGAGTCTTTCAAAATTTTTATGCTCGATATATGTGTTGTTTGATGTATTTTCAACCGAAAAAAAAAACAAACAAGTAGACAAAAATTAATTGTGAAATTATTTTGGGACATAAAGGGTTAAAATAGTCATCTCCAGCATTCAATAACTTTTGTCTACAGAGGTATTAAGTCTGGATGCTGTCTGTTTGCGTATTGTGCGCCTGGCAGCCACGATAGCTTCCATTTGAAAAAGGGAAGATAAGTTTAGGATGCAGCACTTCCCGATGGCTTCAGCTTTTGTTCGCTTGTTACTTCCTCGTTGCATTTCCCCCTCCCCCCCCCGCATTTCTAGAAAGCCAGAAGAGACTTGGCAAGGAAAACAATTTAGACAGTATACGCTTCGCAGTTCTCTAAAAATGTGCTTCGAACTTGATCGGTTACATTTTTCTTTATGTTCTCTATATCTTGATATCGATGCATTTTAAGAGTTCCTGCACAGTTTTACGTGTTCCTACTCATTTCTATATACTTTCCTAGAGAATTTCATTCATTAACTACTGGTACAGTCCTGCAATTTAATAGACATACCCCAAGCTTAAGACTTCTATGAAAGGGAATAGATTTCAGGACGTAGTGGACTTAAAGAAAAACGTAACCGCTCAACATTGAAGAGTATCTTCAGAGGACAACGAAGAGTGTTTCCAGAACTACTACCGATGTGAACAAAAGTGTGTGAATGCCAGAAGTATATATTTAGAAGACTATTGCACGTATGTTTATTGTTGTTATTATTATTATTCATTCTGTTGTATTTGCCTCAGTCCTGGAATATAATAGAACCACCTTGTACGTTTACTTCTTTAGATGAACTGATAAAAAAAACACTATGCAAATAAAATGATAAAAATCAAAATTGTAAAAATATATAAAATGAATGAATAGCGACAAAACTACTGATACGAGCCTTGGAGTCTATGAACGACACTTTTTTTTTGTATGTGAAATGCTCGATGATAAAACTGAACTTGTTTGACTGAAGCATCAGAACAAAAATCTGAGTTAGTATAAACATTGTTTTTTTTCTTCTTAAAATAAAATTAGCTTTTTCAGGGAAATTATATCGACATCGTAGACTTATTTTATCACCTAATACATTTTGGAAACAACCGAGTGTAAATACCCCCTCAAAAAAAAAAAAAAAAAGACTAAAAAACTAAATAGTATGATAATGTACCTTGGCTTTTCAACATTTTTCGCATAATTTTAGCAGTAAACAATGTTCCCCAAATGCTACAGTAAAAAAAATAAGACTTAAAAATGCAGACATTTTTAAAAATTAGTTTTGGATACATATGCATGTACATAACTGACATCGTAGCAATATACAAAAGACTATATGCAGAATATATTTTCTGTCAACACTGAGACTAATAAATTATAAAAAATCATGAATTAAAACCTAAATGATTATTTGTAATCGTTTAAAATCGTTACAAACAAAACAAAAGACCTAACACGTGGTATAAGTTTAATACCACACTATAAAAACGATGCACCTAATATCTGTACCTCAGAACCAGACTAACGTAAGTCCACTTTCGTCATTTTTCGGTAGAGGGGAAAAACGATTGTCGAATACATCGTTTTTCCCCTCTACTGAAAAATGACGAAAGTGGACTTACGTTAGTCTGGTTCTGACGTACAGATATAATACAGACAATGTTTTAATATGCCAAGAAAATGATAAAGGACACTAAAGAATTTAGATAGTTTAATTTAAACAGATCTTACGAAGACTCTTTTCCATGATACATTCTTTCACCTTTACGCCTGAAAAATAAAATGTATTTAAATTTACTTTTAAATGTAACTTAAATTAGAGACTTATTGTGCAAATAAGAAAGACTAACTTACGCTGCTAGAAGTTTCAAGGAAAAGCTTAGAAACATGCTACCATCAAAAGATACTGGACGTTCTAAATCTTCTCTTGCTATGCCTGATTAAAATAAAAATAACATTTTACTAGAATACAGAAATAGTTCTAGAATAGTTATAATCTAAGAAAATAATGTAGTATAAAATTACTAGTAAGTAAAAATATATTATAAAAATGTAGTGAGGATAGTATTTTTAAAATTCTATCAGTACCTTTTCGTTAAGTGCAGTTTAAAAAATAATAATAATACAAATTAAATTACTTGAAAAATGCCTTACATGTTTAACAGATCATTTATGAATCATATAAAAGTTCAATCAAATAATTAAATATCAATTGACCATCATATCAAATCTCACTGAAACTCATGTAAGTCATCTATGTTTCTCTCTATTTCTCCTAGTGATAGATATATTGATAGATATATGGCGACCGTGTAAGTTAGCGCATTGACACATAATTAGGCATCTACATGTGACAAAAGTTTGATTCTTAATGCAACCCAGGATGCAAATTCTGCTTTGAACCCATTAGTGCCGAGCGTCCCTTTTTAGGGACGGTCCAAAAAATGGTCTGAATTTCCCAAAAATGAATACTTCAACCAAATAATAGTGTTCAGTTAGTACCTTGATATTGTTTCAATTCATTATTGACAAATTACAACATTTCAGTATTGGAAAGTGTGTTCTGTTGCAGTTTTATTATGATCTTTATCAAGAATTACATTGTTCACAATCTCAAGAACAAAAAGCTAAATTTTTAAAATTATTCCCATCTTACCAGTTTATGTAAATTGCTGCTTTTATTTCTTCTTATAAAATGTATTTTTAAATATTATATCGTAGGTAGAAAAATATTAAAAAAAAAAAAAATATGTACCCTGTGGTGTCTATCGTAACTTTTTAAGGACGATTTTTCTTTCCTTAATAAAAAAAAAATGTATGATATGTTTTTAATTATTTTTCCTGTCCATTAAACACTATTTGAAACCAGTATACAAAACATCTTTGGAAAAAAAAATTAGGCATTAATGGGTTAATGCGAAAAGAAGCTAGAATATATAAACATAACCGACAAATTTCGTTAGATGTCTTTTCACATTTTTTTTCTGAATGTTTTAGTGGCACACTTTACCTAACGTTCTTAAATGTTACGCAAAAATGTTGTGATTATATTATTGAATATTATTTTTAAAACGAAGAGGCATTATTTAGTAATAAAGTCATGCAAAACTTTTCTACTTTCATCCCCAAAAACAAATTAACTTTAAAATTTAAAGTTATTAATCAAAAACAAACATTAACAAATAAAACAAAGCTTAATTTTTGAAAAAAAAACAGTTAAATAATACTATCTGCATATGAAGGGATTAATGAAACGGTGAAGTTATGATTGACATTAATAGAATACTCGAAATAAAAAAAAAAAAATAAAAAAAAAACATACCTTTAGAAACCTAAAAAATACAATTCAGACTATTTGTTTTCGTTTTGCTTTAGCTGTTAATTTGAATAAATAAACCTGCGTTTATAAAACAAGCATCAAAAGATCAAATAAAGAAAAAGTGTTTTGTCCACTCAGCTTATTAAAGTCGTAAAATGTTCATTTATTTCAACGAATGATGATATGTACGATGAAAAACTGGTTATTCTTTAAAGATTAAGCTTTTTGCTCATTCTATAACAATTACAATTTCAGAAAACAACCATTTTGTATTGTAATACACTTGCATAATTAATCTTCACACTTTTATAGAATATGGCAAGTTTAATTACATTATGGCGGTTCATCAAGATTAAGTATCACTACAGCATTCTTTTAAGTCAACCGCGTGGAAACTTTGCAGAGATTTCATTTAGGGAAAGTTACTTAAAGTAGGAAAAAAGGGAGAATGAATGATGATGTATGGTACATTGTGTGCTTAGTAAAAGGGTCTTAAATTTTGATCTAGGTGAAATTAAGAGCAGGAAAATTGCATCTTTCCGTTAAGGAGAAATGTTCTGTCTGTGTAACATGGCTAAAGGACAAACATTTGTAGGGTTTCTAGTAAATTCGATACTTTTAAATGAAGTGACATTTTTTATATGTTAACCTGAGGCAACTATAGCCAGTTGAAAGTCTAGAGTGATTTTCTAGAAATAAATATATTAAGCAAGTGGATTACTTAGTGTTAAAGTTTATTTACTTTTAAACGCTTACTTTTGATTGATCTCGCTAAAAATTTGGGAATTATCTATGCTGTATTATGGATTTGTCTCTTTCTCTGTGCATGTTTTTAACACGCGAGAGCTCGCGCGGGGTCGAAAACGACCCCAGCCATTTTTGTTTCCATTTCTTGGAATTTCCTGGACAGGTAGGGAAACCATCTTTTGGGTAGCTGCCATTGTGTCCTTGATTAATATGTGGGTGTGTTTGGAATTTTCTTAAATTCTTTTCATTCTTGTAAACTAGGGGGGTTCTTGCGATTGGAATCTTTTATGACCACTTGCGAGTACTGACGTCAGTAAAGTTCTCAGAACGGAACAGGTGTTTGGAGTCGGTTCCATTTAAAGAATTTCGAAACATTTTGTGAAAAGGAAGTAGTTGTCAGCAATCCTTTTTCTAGCCATGATTGTCAGTTAACAAGCGTGTCGTTCACAATGATAATGTAATTCTTCTGTCCTTGAAAAATTCAGATTTTTCAATTGCTTTTGCACTACTTATAACAAAGAAAAGATGCCGACTCCATATGAGCAAGGGCTGAAGCATTTTAGCTAATTACTAGCCGATGGAAAAAGTGATGAATATGTGTCATTTCAGACGATGAAGGTTTAGCAAATAAAGAAAACTTTAGCGATTATGACAGTGAAAGCAAATTTTCTTTTAGCAAAAATTCTGATAATCCTGATACAGATGACATCTTTATTGGAAGAGATAAAGAAACTATTTGGAAAAGAAATAAATTTAGAGCTAATGTTTCTACTTCAGTTCGAAATATAAGTATTTTTCTTCCCGCACCAAAGGAAAACGCAAAAAATGTTACTGATGTGTTTGATAGCTGGAGCATTTTCGTAATAGTTCATAAAACACTTTCTTTATGCATTTCAAATCAAAAACTAATCATTGTAGAAGTCTCTGTTAGTGAAAAAACATAAATGAATAAAATAAAATAAAGAAGTCATGAAAAAAAGTAAAAGAAATGAAGAAAAACACATTGGGGTCGTTTTCGACCCCGCGCGAGCGCTCATGTGACAAAACATGGCGCGAGCTCTCGTGAGTTAAATAATAATTTTTAAAATTAGCGTGTTTTATCTTTTTACTCTGTACCTTGATAATATTAAATAAAAATAAACCTTGATAATTGTTAAGTAAAATGTAGAAAAGACTACTTTCTTCATAAAATTCGTGAAATAAAACAAGTACTTGACATATTTCTTGTCTTTATAAGCAGTTTTGTAACACACTGATACGTCTGCTACCGTAGAATTACCCATTAAATCTCCATAAACTAAATAATTATAATGTCGTTAGGTTTTTCGCATCTCGTCCCCCAATAGCACACTGGGCACCGCCAAAGCGACACATTCAACTAGGGGATGCAGATCCCGTCATTGAGGCACTGGGACGAATTGTCGCAGGGTGGTCCCCTGTACCTCCTCACCCCGTGCGACCAAACCACCCTGGACATCAACTTGTCCCCAACATCTCCGTGGACGCTGATGCGTCGGCTGGCTTTATACTAAAGTTACTGTATATATGACATCATACGAGACCTCACTTTGTTTTAGCAATTGGAAATTTAGAAAAAATAAAAAAAATACTGTTGGAGGAAGAATTTTTTTTTTCTGCAACATGTTTTTTTTCTAGATATTATTATTATAATTATTAGTTTTGTTATTATTATTATTATTAATACTATTATTATTAATACTATTATTATTAGTATTATTATTATTATTATTATTATTGTTATTATTGTTATTATTATTATTGTTATTAATATTATTGTTATTATTATTATTGTTGTTATTTTTTGTTATTATAATTATTATTATCATTATTATTACTGTTATTATTATTGTTATTATTATTAGTTTTGTTGTTGTTATTATTACTATTATCATACATATTATTATTATTATAACTGCTATTATTATTTTTGTGTTTGTTATTTTCGTTATGATTATTAGTATTATTATTATTATTATTACTATTATTGGAACTATTATTGATATTGTTATGATCATAATTATATTATTGTTATTCCTGGTTTGCTTACTCTTTCACTATCAGTGACCAAAAGTAGAACTATTGACTAAAGAAACCACCACTCAAGTTCTGTCCAAAAACGTACATTAAGTCTCCGTAGAAAACAAAATCATGTTATAATTACGTTTTTCGCATCTCGTCCGGGGCACCTCCAGAGAGACACATTATCCTGGGGGATGCAGATCTCGTCATTGAGGCACTAAAAGGAATTGTCGCAGGGTGGTCCCCTGTACCTCCGCACCCCGTGCGACCAAACCGCCCTGGACATCAACTTGTCCCAAATGTCCCCGTTGACGCTGATCCTCTGGACGGCTCCGTCGAGTCCCGAGCTGACTCCAGATTCGGGGTTGACCGTCTCCGCGGTTGGCACGCCGCCAACGTACAGATTCTGCTCCAGATTCAGCTCTGTCAGCGAGGCCTGTGGAGAGAAGAGAGAGAGATCGAGATAATTTATGCGACGAAACTGGTTTACATAGGAGCGTAGTGATGCGGTGGACAATGGGATGGTGTTGCTGTGTCTTTATTACGCTCCGAGAAATGTTTGGATATGCTATCCGGGAAGTGTGAATAAATTTGCACTCGATTGATTTAAATGAATCAGTGAGAGATCATTAGCGAAGCTGTGTCTTTTTGATTTTCACAGTACACATACTTTCTTGATTTAGTATTTAACATTTAAGTATTTAAACATTACAGCAAGTGGAGATTTTTGTAATACCATTTCGAGAAATAAATATTGTTTCTTACAATAACATACTGTTCTTCAGCAGTTTAAATTAATATTTTTGTACAAATAAGATAAGTTTCCTTACATTTTACCCTTAGTTTTCAAATTCTACATTTTGTTTTGACACTGCTACATTAATATAGCAAACATATTAATTCATTCAGCTCGTCTCAAGAGGTTGACTTCACATAGGATCATAGTCATGCGGTGGACAAGGGGATGATGTTTTGGAGGGGTAGAAGTAGTTCTGTATCCCTATTAAGCTCCGAGAAATACTTGGATTCACTATTCTGAAAGTGCGAACACATTTGCACTTGATTGATTTAAAAGAATCAGCAAGTGATCCTTTACGATTTCGTGTATTTTTGATTTTCTTACTGCACATGTTTTCTTGATTTAGGAGTACTTAAACATTATAACAAATGAAGATAAGATATATGTGATACCATTCCGAAAATTTAATATTGTTTCTTACAATAAAATAATGTTCTTCAACAGTTAAAATTAAAATTTCTCAAAAACGAAATAAGTTTTCTTTGCATTGGACCCTCAACTTTCAAATTGTGCAATTTGTTTTGACATTGATACATCAATAGAGCAAAAATATTAACTAATTAATACAGCCTTGACTTTACCTGGGCGCGTAGTGATGCGGTGGACAATGGGATGATGTTCTGGAGAAGGAACCGGGGGGGGGGAGGTCTGTGTCTTTATTACGCTCCGAGAAATGTGTGAATGCGCTATTCTGGCAGTGCAAATAAATTTGCACTCAATTGATTTAAATGAATCAGCAAGGACCATTAAGGATTTCGTGTCTTTGATTTTCACACTGCACATGTGTTCTTGATTTAGGAAGATTTAAACATTATAGCAAATGGTACGTTATTGAAATTTAAAATGCAAAGGTATTTTTCCTTGTACTCGTATTAGCATTTAATGAGTTTTTTTCAGTCGCACTACATTTATTGCTGATTAGTTAGATTCTGTTTATTTTTCTTAGAACTACATGGTATTGAAATTCTCTATTTAGAGATTGCATACTACTCCCAGGCTATATTTCTTTCGAAACGATTTTATTACCAAATTTTAAAAAGTTTGAGTATTGGAAAACAACGTATTGTAAATTAAATTGCATAGCAACTGTTGTTTTTTTTCATATTGCAAACTAATTTCCAAATATGCACAGGTACGCATATTTGCTAAGCATTTGATTTGTACACTCATGTGTCGTTTTGGAGTAAAGCTCTATTAATAAGTTTCTGCATAAAATGCATTTATAATAGAAACATAGTCTCCTTGAGATTTACGTCAGTCTGCCCCTGGGGGTAAATTATTATCTAAACAAACAAGTATTAAAAAAAAAAAACTTTAATTACATTTTTAAATCATTTTTAAATAAAAATTATCTGTCTGAAAGACAACCCCAAGCCTATCAATTATTCATTTTAAGTAGCAAGAAAAAAAGCCAGCTACCACAGATAGTCCAATATGAGGTAACTTTGTGTGAGGAAATAGCTCAAAAAAGGTGTAAAAATCTGGTTACGTAATTTACATCAGCTTTATGTTGAATTCGTAAATTAAAATTTTTTGAACATATTCTGTAGTAACAACATTAAAATATAATGCTTAAACAGCAAAAGAAGAACTAATCAATTATAGTTAAGAATAATATTCATAAAGGAGCAGCTGGTTAAAAAAGGAAGATAAAAGTGTTATGTTTTAAATTAAATTTTATTTATCAAACTCTTTCTCACTCTACTTTTCGCAATGCCATACAACAGGTTTAAGCGTTATTGTCAAAACTACTCAATTTACCTTAAAAACACAAAATAACGAAATCCAAAAAGTAAACACTTACTACGTTTTGTTTAATTGCTAACTCTATTTATATTAAATTGAAGGGTTGTAATTAGGCATATACTCCCGAGCTTAAACACGTCTCTATAAACAAGGCTAAAATGCAAATATATATTCAATTAATTATTTTTGCGCAAGCAAATGAGATTTACATATATTTTCATTAAAACCTTCATAATTATTTTCGAAATGTAATACGTGTTTTCTCTTAGTCTTATGCAATTAGCTTAGCTTAAACATGTTACTTCATTTCCATTTTTGAAATAGAAGACAACAATTGAAACCGGCAGTTAGGCTGAAAATATTTTTTGAAATTCATGACACATTTAGGTAATTGATATGCTCTTCTAAGCACTTAGTTATCTAAAAACATAAATATTTAACTTGACGGTTTAAATTGTGTGAGAAAAAAGTGGATGAGATAGACATTTGTAACTTAATTGACATATTTGTTGCGAAAATACGTTGTTTAATGTCTAACGGTATAGTTCAAAGAATTTAATTATATTACGTATATAGTTTATTTGTTGTAAGTTCTGAAAAATGTATATTTCCTACGTAGAGTAAGGTTTTTCTTGGGAATTAATGGAAAATATTTAAGATTCTTGAAACTGCTAAAGAAATGACGGTGATCAAAATTTACAATTGAAGAATAAACAAGAACATAAAATTTGGGATAAGGCCTTACAAGCACTAATAAACGTAATTAAAAACTTTCGAATGATTAGGTGAAAATTATCTTTCTAATTTTGTCATGGAAATCCTTTTTAAAGGATTTAAACTTTCGTGCACAAACAAGTTCAAGGGTACGACTTGTTTTTAATTTAGCAAAATATCGGATTTTTATTCATTTAAATACGATAAATGTTTTATGAGCAGAAAGAGTATTATAAGTACTCGATTCAGTATTGATTTGACTTATAAAATAACTGTGGAGAATGCAGTTTATTATAATCATTTAACCATACGCTTCCACAATTACTTTTCGAAATCAGAACAATTTGTGGAACGAATTGTACAATCAATTTTCTCTCATACGACATTTTCCATTAAGAAACCTCGCGAAATACACGGGCGGAAAAAAATCCCAACACAAAGAAAAAATTACTGTACAGTAATGAAATTTGGGTAATGCAATTGTTTAGTGAAAATGTTTAATTGATTAAATGTACAAAATCACTGGCTAATTTAAGCTCAAGAAAATGCTGTGCAAATGTGAAATTATGTTACTTTAATAGCCGGTGTAACCTCCAGAATTTTGAAGTCAAGCCTGCAAGCGTGCATGCATTGTGTCATACAGTTGCCGAATGTCACTTTGTGGTATAGAGTGCCATTCTTGTTGCACTTGTTGTGTCAATACTAGGACCGTCATTGCTGACTGTGGATGATGCTGGAGTTGCCGTCCAATGATATCCCATACGTCATCAATTGGAGACAGACCTGGTGATTTTGCAGGTCATGGTAACATGTCAGCACTCTGTAGAGCACATTGCGTTGCAGTAGTGATGTGAGGGCGAGCGTTATCTTATTGGAAAATTCCCCCTAGAATGCTACTCATGAAGGGCTGTACTACTGGTTGAAATCCAGACTGGTGACAAATGTTCAGTCAGGAAGCTTAGGATAACCACAAGAGTGCCCCTGCTGTCGTAGGAAATTGCTCCAGAGACCATGACTGAAGTTGTGGGTCCCGAGTGGCTAGGCTGTACACCGCTTGGATGCAGGTGGTCCCATGGCCTCCTTCTGACCAATATACAGCTACCACTGGCACTAAGGCAGAATCTGTTTTCATCAAAAATTACAACAGATCTCCACTCCGACTTCCAGTGAGCTCTGTCTTGTCACCACTGCCGTCGGAAACGGCAATGGTTTGCAGTCAATGGAATACCGGCTGCTGGCTGCCTGGCTCGGAGCTCTCCTTGAAGTAAACAGTTTCTTACCATTCCTTGGGTCACGACGGTACCAACTGCAGCTCGAATGTCAGCCGCAGATGCAGTACGATGGGCCACAGCCGTACGCAAGATTAGGCGATCTTCCTTCTCAGTCGTACCACGTGGCAGCTCGGAACTCGATCTTCTTTAGTAGTACCATCTCTTGACCACAGCTTCCAATAATCATGCATGGTGGAAACATTCCTCCCCAAGTCTTTCTGCAATATCGCGAAATGAAAATCCACCTTCTCGTTGTACGACCAAATTGTACGACCTCGTTCAAACTCGGTGAGCTGTTGATAATGGCTTATTCGTCTTCTTATTTAAAACAAGCCTTATTTGCATGTTCTGAGTGACACCAGCTGCGCCACACTTATGCGCGGAGCGCGAAATTTCAATCGATGTCATCTTTCAGTTGTATAAACACGCTTACCAAATTTCGTTTATCCAACACAAGTCTTTCTTGGTGTTGGGATTTTTTTTTTCTGCCAGTGTATCAGTTAAATCCAGGTACAATTTAAAACGTATCAAAACTACTCAGCTACAACAGCTCCCAATTTAAAGCGGATTTCCTATTTTTCATTCCGACACCGTTTAAAAATCTGAAAAGAAAATGCTGGCAATATTTAAAAAAACTCAAAAATCTCCCGAGACTCGTTAACGAAACGTTCGTTTTGTTCGATTCCCTGCTTGAAATATCGCCGTTATCTATTTGTCTATACCTTAAACAGCAATTAATTAACCTATTTGCTGTTTTATACTTGAAGAAAAATATTTCATTCAGCCATACAGCTCTTATTTTACTCATTTTAATACCATTAGCTTTTCATGAGAAAAAGATTTATTAAAAGTGCACGATACAATTGGTGATTCGTTGGCGTTATATAACAAAAAAAAAAAAAAAAATAAGAGCTGCGATGTAGACTGTTCACTGTATATATATATTCCTTTTATTTTCATGGAATCATTTCTGCAGACGTTTCTATTTTTTTTTTCGAAATCTTAACCAACTACTTGTGAAACAAATTGTACAACGCATTTCCTCTCATATGACATTTTCCATTTAAAAACATTGCCAAATAGCAGTTAAATCCAGGTACAATTTAAAACGTATCAAAACTACTCAGCCACAACTTCTCCCAATTTAAAGCGGATTTCCTTTTTTCATTCCGACACAAATCCAAACTGAAAACGCTGGCTATATTTCAAAAACGTGAAAAATCTCCCCGACGCGTTTTGTTCCTGAACTCCTAACCGGGCCATCTAAAGGCTCGTAAGGGAAAAGGGGCTACAGAAAATCCGTCGTTGCTTCTTACCACTGATTCCCGGCTTAAAATATTACCGTCATCTTCTTGCCTTCACAATAAACAATATTTAATTAATATTTTTGCTTTTGTATACCCAAAATAAAAATTATTTTAGCCAGAAAATCAGCCATTATTTTATCCACTTAAATATCATTAGCATTTTAGGAGCAGAAGATTTATTAAAAGTGCTGATTCAATTATTGACACATTGGCATTACATAACGCATATATATATACAGGGTGTCCACTCCAATCGTGGACCAATAGCTAATTTCTAAACCGTTAGAGATAAGCATATAGTTTATTTAGGAAAAAATCTCCAAATTATGAAAGGAATTTTGGGTCTATTCAATGTTTTTCAAAAAATCAAATTTTGAAAGAGTTACGAAATTTAATTTTTTATACAGCCCCCGAGTCCTATCAATCATATTTAGCAAAACATTCTTGACACTGTAACGTTTAAAACTAAAAAAAATCACTCTTCTACCACAAAAATTGACCGAGTTATGACGTTTTAAAAAATCAAGATTTTGAAGGATTTCGCAAACGGTCCCTTAAGTGATCTCTCGATGACGTCATAAAACAATGCAAAATCTTGATTTTTCAAAACGTCATAACTCGGTCAATTTTTGTGGTAGAAGAATGATTTTTTTTTAGTTTTAAACGTTACAGGGTCAAGAATGTTTTGCTTAATATGATTGATAGTACTCGGGGGCTGTATAAAAATTTAAATTTCGTAACTCTTTCAAAATTTGATTTTTTGAAAAACATTGAATGGACCCAAAATTCCTTTCGTAATTTGGAGATTTTTTCCTAAATAAACTATATGCTTATCTCTAGCGGTTTAGAAATTAGCTATTGGTCCACGATTGGAGTGGACACCCTGTATATAGATTATGCACACGTATATATATATATACGTTTCTACATTAGTTTACGAAATATGCACTAACTACTTGTAAAACGAATTGTACAATGTACAATCCATTTCCTCTGATGTGGCATTTTCCATTTAGAAACGTCGCGAAATATCAGTTAAAGCCAGGTACAATTTAAAACGTATCAAAACTACTCAGCTACAACTGCTCCCAATTTAAAGCGGATTTCCTTTTTTCATTCCGACACCGTTCAAATATAACTGTTTCCATATTTCAAAAGCCTGAAAAATCTCCCCGACGCGTTTTGTTCGTAAACTCCTAACCGGGCCATCTAAAGGCTCGTAAGGGAAAAAGGGCTACAGAAAATCCGTCGCTGCTTCTTACCACTGATTCCCGGCTTGAAATATCGCCGTCATCTACTTGCAAAGTGCCATTTTTCCACAGGCGATTTACCTTCACGGAGTGCCATTCATTCAAGGAGACGGGGGCCTGGCTTCTGGAAAATACAAGACAAAACAGACTGTAATCGCCGCTGTACGGAGTATTTTAAAAAGAATTTCGCGCACTTAATCTTGATTTATTTAAGAGCCCAGGCGCATATTTCCTTTTGAAATAGCGGGACATTTAGATGTATGTTTCCTGAGCATTTAACTTTGGCTAAGTATTGGATACTTTAAAGAAAATTTACAGTTAGAAATTGAATTTACGATTTGGAGTCTGGAAAGAGTTATTTAAGAATTTTCACCGCTTACCAATTACTAAAAGTATTTCCAAGAGGGGATATCACAGGAGAAATATTTTAGAAGTTGTTTAAAGCATTATACACAAATATTATTGCACAACGAATTTTCCAATGTTCACTCTATTTAGAGTTTTGTATGCTTGTGGTAATTACTATGAAAGTATTCATACATTAGAATAACTGAATTTGTTTTTTGAATTCTTACAACATTAAAATTATATCACACGGTCATCTTACAAAATTATTTTCGTTATTTAAAGAATACTGTAAGTATGAAAATGAGTATAGCATTCAAATTTTTTCGTTTTGCTCTTTTTTCATAAAAATAAGAAAAAAAAATTAGCCTGAGAAAAAAAAATAAACTCTGTGAAAGCCACGCATTTTTGATACTCACACTTTTTACGTTCAATAAAAATACTTTTCTCCTTTTTTCTTTGAGTTAAATAGAAAGCCCTAACTTACTGTAAGATTGCTATGTGACGTTATTTGAAAGCATTATCTATTCGACAGCATATTTTACCTAGGAACCAAAATATAAATATTTCTAACTATGTTGAATGAAAACAAAAAGAGAGTCAAAGTATCAAATACATTTATAAGTAATTTAAATGTTCATTTGGTAATTATTAAATTACTCATTTTGGTTTTCAAAGAATATTTTTTCGCCTTCGAAATGGCGAACATATGTGGTCTGGACTCCATTTCTCCGAAATTATATTGAATTTCGCAAGAAGCATATGAAAGAGCTTTCGTGTCTTCTTAATAACGTAGTTGCTCATTAGCTGACAGCGATTATAAGGCCAAAAGTAAAAAGCAATGCTAGGAGAAATCTATTACACAAATTGTGAGCTGGGATAGTTTTCAATTTTTGGAACAACTTTTTGCTTTTGATATTTTTTTGCTTTGAACTTAAACTCACAAGTAAAATTAGTGTGAGAAACACAAGATGCAATAAAAAAAAAAAGGAAAGTTTATAGTGTTGCATTGCTTTTCAAATAAGTTTCACTTCTGAAATAAACTAATTTTGCTTTGAACTAAATAATATTGCAACTGAATTTGGAAAACATTGCTGCTACTCTTAAGTAATTTTTAAATCGCCAAATACGCTTAATGTAACATTTTATTGTCACCTCAAAGATATCTAACAACCGCAAGAAATTTGCTCGTATTTTCCAGTTGTGTTGAGGAGACGATAAAGGTTCATTATAATTTTTCAAGAAAAATAATAGTCGATAAGGCCATCTACCATAAGTGTTAAAAACCACCTCAACTGATTTATTTTTAACCCCTTCAGTCCTGGATGTCCTGTATACCGGACATCAACTTTAAATAGCTGCTAATCCTTTAATAATTGATTAAATTACTTTA
Organism: Uloborus plumipes; assembly: GCA_038373865.1. Lineage (NCBI taxonomy): Eukaryota > Metazoa > Arthropoda > Arachnida > Araneae > Uloboridae > Uloborus > Uloborus plumipes. The sequence continues at coordinate 89,706 of JAXGGA010001817.1, forward strand.
TTTTTTTTGTAGTTTACTCTTGACATTCTGTATATTATCATCTGTGCAAAAATTTCCAGTTTTGGAATTGGCAACATTCCAAAACATGGATTGGAAGATAGAATTTGACTCATTTTGCCAACGATAGATTTTTGTCGAAAATGCGACCTTTTTTCTGATTTTTTAAAAAATATATAATCTTTTATTTATCGTTTCAAATGATTATATTATGTTTTGTTATTGTTTGGAGAATATTTTACGATAAAGTTTGTGTAATGTTTAATATTTTTTTTTGCTGAAATATTAGTTTCAAAATATATATCCGGAAAATTGGACACGTCATAACTCTTTTAATTTTTTACTCACAAGCTTGAAATTTTGTTTGTGAGATGCTCTTAGCCATAGTACTTTGTGTACCAAATAAAAACATTTTTGGTTAACTATTTCATAATTCCGACTGAAGGGGTTAATGTTAAGAACTTACGAAGACAAACAGTTTGAAGTTGAGGTTGATAATCTGTAATGTGTAGATGATGCTGACTTAATTGCGAATCATGTGCTAATTGTTTTCTCTTTGATAATTGAGTATAGATTTTATATAAAACAAAATTACTACCTGCTACCAAATAATTAACTTCATTTCCTTTACACAACATTTTTTTTTCAGATGCAGCTGAAACAAAAGGAAACTTGTTTCTAATCTTAAAGTTACACATATTTTTAAAACCCATAAGACATAGTTTGATATTTAACTGTATGTGTGTAACAATATGTAGAGAGGTCGACATATCTGACGTACCAGTTATTATTTTATTTTTCAGTATGTACTATACATTTGCTGCTTGAAAAATTGGATTAATTTTCTTTTTAGGCCCTGACTAGATGAAAGTATTTGCTTGATTAAGGAATTTGGGCTGTTTTCGAAAACTAAAAATAAGATCAAATAAAAAATGGTCTATTCCTCTTAAATTATAATTTTTTTTTTTTTTTTTGCGAGCAGTGAATTATTTTTATAAAAATAATGACATCACATAGTTTATAATTTAAGGTGAATATTTATCTTGCGGAAAAATATAATTTATGCCTAAGCAAATTAGTTTATAAAAGTTGGAGCGAAAGTGTTGTCGGAGAAAATAAACGTTCATATTCAATAACTGTATTGAACCCAATAATTGAACAAAAATGTGAAACACACTTATATATGAGATCTTTTAAAATAATATTGCTGCACGGAAACGTTTAAAATAATTTAGAGCTTTGTAGTTTTCTGTATCGTAAAGATTGTATGCATTCAGCATGCCTTACGTTTGTGGAGCAAAAATAAACACAAAATCAGATTAGCGAAATAGTTCGGCATTTCTGATCAATTACGTTTGTAATATGGGGGAAAAGGATGGGGGATGTGTTCATTTTAAGTAAATTTTCGTCTCAGTCCTTTAAGAAATTTTTTTCTCGATTTTGTTGATAGTCACGAAGGCAGCGAAAATTATAGTAATGTTTATAAAAATATGAACGCCGCATTGAAAATAGATATTTTATTAAGGTGGTGCTAGGCAATAAATGACTTATTTAGTTTTTAAATGAGTGAGAATTTTATCTGAAGATTTATCAATAAATATTGTAACAACACTAATGTAAAAAATATTGTAAGCGCACGGTATGCACTTGAATTTATCTTAACATAGTTTTAGCAGCCATTATTTCGAAGAAGAAAAAAAGACTCAAATCGTTTTGAGGGAGAGTATTGGCGAAGAAAAGTCTATAATTTTATAAAGGGCATGTATCTCTAGAGACGAAGTTCAGAATGGGTAAATGGGTAATGATGGTTGTTGTGTGCATAAATCAATTTTGACGCTTTAGTATAAATACGTTTAAAAGTCCGTCGTCTTAGCACGGCTATAGTTCAATGGCCTAAATAAAGGAATAAGTTCAGTCACAAAATGAGCTGATGTTCATATGATACCACAAAAAGTTATTTGACCGCCGGTATTGAAATTTATGTTTCTGAAACAATGATCCATTTCGACAGTTTCAGGACTATAAAGTATCTGTACTATAATGTCGTCTAGACAAAGTAAATTAAGCTAACTTCACCAAGTTGTTAAAATACAAGTGTAATAAATTCGATATTCGTTTTCATTTTGAAGCGAATTCGCTATCGAATTAGTGTAAAAATTCCATATTTCAGCATTAGAGAGTGGAATTTTTTTTGTTTATTTTTAAAGCCGAAAAAAAAAAAGGCATGTGTATGAGCAACCAAGAAAAGGACCTGGATACAGTTTATTTTTTTGACTTTTGATAGCACATATTAGGATATCAAACTTGATGAACTTTCATTTTATATCTATTTATTTTTGACTTGTGTTTAGATCATGTAGAATACAAGATGTAAGTTTATTTATCATTATTTGAGTAAGAGAAATTTTCACCTTCACGTGTAAGATGTCTACATACCTTAAAGGAGCCCCATTTCCCCAAATAATGTCAATCTTTGTGTGAGAAGTGCGAAAAAATCTGACTGCCCAAAAGCACAGTAACCATAATACGATGCCTTTGGGACTACTGTGAGCGTCACAAGTAAATTTACTGACATGTTTCAGCAATTTACGAGTGTCAGTCATCGGCGACGTCTTAACGTGAAAGTTGTTAAGTATTGTTATTGTCAAGTCATGTCGTGACATCACTGCTAACTGATTTTCTTAGGTTTCTGCCAACTTTTACCAATGCATCGGATGGTGAATTTGCTGACTGATGACTTTGTAGTAGCACATTAGGACTGTTATACGATGGTCCCACTAGAATCACATTTTGGTCACTGTACTATTAGGGATTAAATTGGAATATCGGCGCGGGAAGACAGTTACGTTAATGTAAAGTCGTCCCAGGTAGCACAAAAAACGTTTAAACGTTTTATAAACGTTTTTAATCCGTTGTCACAACGTTAATAACCATTTTACAACCTTTAAAAAGCGAAGTGTGCTACTTGGGGTGTAATATTTATACATGAGTCATATTTCTATTGGAAAGTTATTAGGACTTTTGAAAGTTGCTTTTGACTGATTTTGTTTTTGGGAAAATGATGAATTAACACTTAAACTAACAAATAAAATATTTTTTAAAATCGCGATAAGTTCGCAGTGTTACGAAGTCGCAATGACTATGTTACGTCTTTACAGTGATGCATAGTGATAGTTCAAAATTTAGTTGTTATTGTGACACTGTAGTGAAGTCACATGAAAATTGCCTCAAATGTGTCACAATCAGACTTTTGCTCGTCTTCACAATTAAGTCACTCTATAACTGTGTCAGTTGTAACTCGCAGTGGAGTCACTGTGACTAAGAAGAGATAGGTTGTGCAAATAGAGAATATGTGACCAAGGGTGAGAGGGAGTAACTAAAATCATCACGCATTTTTTATAACCATACGTTAAAAAAAACAGTATGGAATATGACAAAACAGGAGGCAAATCAAAGTGTGAGCCTATGAGCCACAGCAAAGGAAGGAGGAAACTTTATTTGAAAAAAGTGGGACATTATTTTTTGAGAGCAATTCAGATAGATACCGCTTTCTTCATGTACTATCAGTTGCAAAAGTAAAACAAAACACTATGAGCATTAAATAGAAAAAAAATAATTTTGCTATTTACAGGCATTAAGAAAATGCAAGCAGCACTTTAGACACATAACACGCATCACTAAAGCATTATTTGCAACATACATGATGTAAAATCCATTAGAGAACTCAAATGCTGTCTCATCCATTCGTAGAACGATTTTCTAAAATCGATACGAGAAGGGATTTTTTTATGCTCCCACGTCAAATTTGAAGGCAGAAGTGCAATTGAAATTTTTTTTTCCACTATGGTATTTCGGTTAAAAGGTATTATTGAAAAAAAAGATAACCTTAAAAAAATGAAGAATAAAGAATGATTTTTTGTTATCATAGTTTCAAACTTATCAGAAAACGCTGTTTGAAAGGCATGGTAAATTTTTTTTTAGTATAAGTATTCGGTTCATTTGTTTCTAAAGAAAAATGATATACGTATTGAATTAACTCTTACCTTATGCTGACAACTCCTCTGTAAAGCATGAAAATAGTAAAACACATTTTACCTAAAACGCAATTTATATATATATATATATATATATATATATATATATATATACTACAGTTATACCTTGATACGTACTTCTCCTACATTATATTTAGGGAAATGAACAAGAATAGAAAAGCAATTCGAGCGCAAGCATTTGTATTTGACATACGTACGACAACAATATATTCGATTCGTATTTCATGTCAAGATTCGTTCCGTATCTTGACAATATTTACTAAGATAGTGAATGTAGTGCTTGTGATTTACACCTTTTTCTGCTCGTACTCTTAAACACACTTTTTTGAGGGGGGGGGGGTATGTTTTTTGACAAGGGCATAAAGTTATATGGGTAAATAGTTTTTTCTTGTATCATAATGTAATATTTACATTTGTTATATCTATATATATATTTATTTATTTAGACAACTTTCTATTAAAAAGATGATACATTCCAATCTCGTATTTTGCACGGTCCCTACTATTAGTTAAAATTTTTAACTAGATTGTTGTCAAGTGTTTCGAACTTTTTATGTTATTATTTTTACTCCAATAGACATTACTTTGTAATACATACTTGTAAAAACCTTGAAGCAGCTCAAAAAGTAAGATTCTTTATTTTTGCAAATGTTTTGGAATCAAACTTTTAATATTTTAACGCTGCATCTCATTTTGACAGTTTTTGCCTTTGGGAAATCATTATCTAGATTTTGCTATTGGGGAATTTCACGGTATTTGTGACATAGGGGTGTCCGTAACAAAACTTTTTAAAAGTTTAATATTTTTATATATATTGAAAAAGTACATTCTAAAGGTTTCATAGTTCACTTTATATTATGTTTGTAATGCACTCAGAACATTGAAAATGCAATTTTCACTGTTATGGACTCTACATTGAATTTTTAATTTAAATCTGGCTTAAACTGATTTTTAAGCCAAAACTGGTACTTGAGACAGATAAAGTAAAGGCTCACCTTGCTAACAATTTTAATCAAAAAGTGCGTTTTATAAAAAATTATGGATTATGAAAATGATGACTATAGAGTCCGTAACAATAATTAGAATAAAAGTTTAGTTTTTAAAGAAAAATTCAATGTAGAGTCCGTAACGGTTAAAATTGCATTTTCAATGTTCTGAATGCAATTACAAACATAATATAAAGTAAACTATGAAACCAATATGATATTTATATATTTTGGAATGTACTTTTTCAATATATATAAAAATTTTAAACTTTTAAAAGGTTTTGTTACGGACATCCCTATGTCACAAATACCGTGAAATGACCTTATAGCGAAAATAAAAGGATTACTTCAGAAAAAAGTTCTCATTTTACTACAGTCGAGCCTGCTTAACCCTTCATGTTCCAAATTATTTTAGCAATGGATTTTTACATTTTCTTTTAGTTTTTTTTTAGTTGAAAATACAATAAACACGAGTATAAAAAAAAATTTGAAAATTAGAAGGGTCTAAGGCCCTTTACATCTTAAGGCCCTTGAGAAAACTGTTTTCGATCGCGCAGGTACCATTTGTAGGTCTCTCATCAAAGTACAAGGAATGGTGCTTCAAAGCTTCAGCATGATTCCAGCCATTTAAGATTCATAATACTAAATTAATATAAGCGGGACTTATAAGTCCCGTCGATGTATAAAGGTTTAATTGAATAGCTATTTTGCCACGAAAAAATATTATAATAAGCGGCATAGTCTATTATAACTGATACAATAAAAATATAATGAAAAAAATATGGATGAAAAAAATGCATTGCGACGATTTAGAGCATCGAAAATGCATTATATTAACCCATTAATGACTGAAATTTTTTTCCAAAGATATTTTGTATACTGGTTGGTTAAACAGTGTTTAATGGACAGGAAAAATAATTAAAAAAAATATTATATAAAAAATAATTTTTTGATTAAGGAAAGAAAAATCGTCCCTTAAAAGTTACGATAGACCCCAGAGGGTACATACTTTCTCTACTAAAATGTTTTTCTGCCTACGATATAATATTTAAAAAGACATTTTATAAGAAGAAATAAAATCAGCAGTTAACATAAACTGGGAAGCTCGGAATAACTTTGAAAACTTAGCTTTTTTTCTTGAGATTGTGAACGATGTCATTTTTGATAAAGATCATATTAAAACTGCTGCAGAACACACTTTACAAGAGTTATGTGCTGCGATCTGTTAATAACGAACTGAAACAATAACAAGGTACTAATTGAACACTATTATTTGGTTGAAATGTTCATTTTGGGGAAATTCAGACCCTTTCTTGGACCGTCCCTAAAAAGGGACGCTAGGCAAAGCGGGAAATTCTTTTTACCGATATTCTTATAAGCGAGCTCGCATGTCTTTCTTAGCTCCTGTAAGATAGACAAACTTTCTTAATATTTAAATACTTTTAATAATGCTTAACGGTTAATGATGCTTGTGCGAGACTAACGCATAAATCTAGAAAAGAGCTTAAACCTTTTAAAACTAAATCAGCTGGAATTAAGAATTAAGCAACTGCTCACTAATTATGATTACCTACGAGCAAAATGTTTTGCTCCATAAATAGCAAAGCTAATTTTTTTAGGACACGGTCTACTAGCCAAGAAACTAATTTTCTGCAGCGAGCTAATAATTACGGGAATATTTTTAAAAACAAAATCTTGTACACTTTTCAAGAAAATACAAACTAGAATTGGCGCTGAGCATTCAAAAGACGGCAAACGAGCCTCGGGCTTTGCAAAAGGAAAAATAATATTACTGGAAAGAAAAATTCTCAAAAGAATTTTCAATAACTTGTGCGATAACTTTTGCTCTTTGAAAGAATTTTTGTAGATTTAAGTATAATGAAAAATGAAATACTTCGATAAAAAAATGCAAAAATGAAAAACTCAAACAGCTTTTGTTTCAAAAGCAAAATTAAGAATAAAAAAACATAACTTTTTTTTCGGTAGTTTTCTCAAGTCGAAAAAATGTGGAAAATGTAGAAGAAACGAGTACTGCTAAAGAGTAAACTCATTAAAACTGGCATTTTTTGCCTCAAACTATATCTTCTTTATTAACACTTTGCCTAAACTACGCACGTAAGAAATAAAGTGAACACGTAATCAAATGTAGCTTAAAGAAAAGATTTTTCAAAGAAATACATCAAAAAAGCTTAATTAAACTTCAAGATAATCAAAATGGAAATTAGATTTAAATTAAAATCTGATCTTGAAATTAAAAACATTCATTAGGATGTATGTAATTCGATATTTATGATGTTTTAAATTGCAATTCAAACCTATAAAACGATTGGAGCAAAATTAAAATGTAAAAGATTGTAACATGTAATTAATTGAAAAAATATTTTGAATGTAATTCAGGAACTGTGATTAAATTAGCAATTTTTGATTAGTATTTGATGAGCGAAACTAATCACTGACTTGTAATTCGTTGGTACTAGACTCCATTAGAGAAATTTAAACCGTTCGGTACTTTTACTATTAAAGAAAATAAAATATTCTATTCATCCAAGCATAAAACTTAACTATTTCATTTCATTAACTGTTCTCCCGATGTTTGGTTAATAGGAGGAGCTGGTTCAATCGTTGCGAATAACAAAACTGAATATTGTTAAGTTCACTGTTATCAAACTTAACGAATGAATTTTAAGCATGAACAAAAAAAAAAGTATAAATGAAAACGGCTTTTGTAACATTACAAATTTTGTAAATCATCCGGGTTTTTGAGACTTTCTTCGAAATTAACATATTATAATGAGTTAATAAATATTTTTTTCATTAATAGTCATTGATATAAAAAATAAGTAACTTTTTATCAACAACCATGTAAAATATCATTTGCTTCAGTAAAAGTAAATTTTAATTTTTAGTATGTTACTCATATATGTATTTGCGTTAATTTGATTTACTAATACAGCGTTTCTCAATTTTAATAAGTTTTAAAATGTAAGTGGAGCGTACATCTTAGTGAAGTGAGGCGATTTGCCTGACCGTCAAGGTAATTCTCCTCAAAGTGAGAATTTCGTTTTTTAATAATAAATAATTTACTTCGTATTTGTTAGAGATAAATAAAACACAGACCATTTAGACCTACATTAAGAACATTATTATGAATTATTTTTTCAGTTTTTCATTAACGCAGCAGTTATTATAAATTTCTCCGTTAAGATGGGGCGTGGTGCCACTACTTGCTATTATGAAAATAATTTAAATTAATTTTATATATTAAAGGTCAATTGAAACTTTTTTTTATCAGCATTTTGAATAAATATAGTCTTCCTAATGAAAAAGAAACAACATTTTTCCCTTGTGCAGTTTCTCATTGCATCCCAGGTGCCTCCATCTGGTGGGGAAACTGGTCGTCGAAATTCTGGTGGTAATGGCATCCCGCCGATAGTGGTACCACATGAAAGAATGGGGGCTGGTCTCGGGGAATGCACAAGGTCTGCAAATGGTCAGTAGCCACTGCGGCCCCATCGAAAAAAAATTATTTTTAAATAATGAATGCATAGTTAATTTTCATAGTCTGGGTTCTATTGCATTAATTAATTTATTTATTTTGTAAATATGCTGATAACACAGTATAGTGTGGAAATACTGTGCTTCTTTTTGCCCGGCAGACTCTATTTTTTTTATATTAATGTGACGGAAATTTTGCAGCGAAATTGTTATTTTTCTTCGTAAAGAGTAACCAAAATTAACATAATTGTAATAATCATGCACACAAATATTCAAATATTTAACTGTTTTTCATATGTATTTGATTAATGTTAATAATTCAGGTTACAAAATATTTAAAATATTATGTATTTTCAAAATAATCTGAATACTTACGAGACAGATGGAACAGCGCTGCCAAGATCAAACCGAAAATCCACATACCCATCTGAAATCGTTATTGCAATAAAATCACCTTTTCCCGAAGATTGCTGCCCATTGTACAAAATAGTGCCTTCCAAGGAACGAGTCAAAAACCACACTTCAATATTAAATGCCTGCCGCACGTTAGACAAAGTTGGGAATTCTAAATAGGATTGTCCACTGAAATCAGGTATGAATATGCTGTCCACATCTTTGCTGGCTAAAAATGAAAGAAAAAAGCAGTTAAGCATTGATGAAAGTGAGGTAAAAACAACAGAAAATTACCTCTTGCTCCCTATATGGGAAATCATATTTATTTTAAAACACCCCTAGCAGCACAATCTCATCGGCCGATGATCGGCCATTAATCGAAACCGATGAAATTCTCATCGGCCGATGATCGGATTCCGATGAGTTCTCATCGGAAATTGCTCCAATATGTCTCATCGGCCAAACAGAATCCAAGCAGCAAAATCTGATGAGTTTTGCTCGAAATACGATGAGATTTGGAGCAATTTACGAGCAGTGCAGTCCCGTGCCGATGAATTGAGGATCAATTTTGGATGAAAATACGATGTGATTTAGATCAATACGCGAGCAGTGCTGTTCCGTGGCGATGAATTTAGGATGAAAATACAATATGATTTAGATCAATATACGAGCAGTGTAGCTCGTGGCGATGAATTAAGGATCAATTTTGGATAGAAATACGATGAGAGTTGGAGCAATATACGAGCAGAGTAGCTCCGTGGTGATGAATTTTGGATCAAAATACGATTAGAGTTGGATCAATATACGAGCAGTGTAGTTCCTTGGCGATAAATTTTGGATCAAAATACGATGAGAGTTGGATCAATGTACGAGCAGTTTAGTTCCGTGGCGATGAATTTTGGATCATTTTCTTTTTTTTTTTTCCCCAACCAGGTTCGACTGGCCAACTCCAGGATCGAACCCGGCGCGGAAAGCCAACGCTCTACCACCACGCCACCAAGTCTACGATTAATGAGACCAACACTGCATATTTAATAAAAATTCGAGATTGGGAAAATTTTCATCAGAAAATTTGATCATTAAGACCTCTTTCCGATGAAATCTGTAGCTTGGCATATTTTAAATCAGGAAATTTAATTGGAAGTATATAGTTTTCCGATGAAACAAAGCTCGGCATATTTTCATCGGGAAATTTGATCGGAAGGATATCGTTTTCCGATGAAATATAGCTCGGCTAATTTTCATCGGGAAACTTGATCGGGAGAATATCGTTTTCCGATGAAATATAGCTCGGCTAATTTTCATCGGAAAACTTGATCGGAAAGATATCGTTTTCCGATGAAATATAGCTCGGCATATTTTCATCGGGAAAGTTGATCGGAAGGATATCACTTTCCGATGAAAAGTAGTTTATCGAAAACCGTGCTCGGATACTGATCGGAACGATGTCATCGTGCGTTACGGGATCAGTTAACGAGGAGTTCGATGATCGGCCGAGCAAAATCCGATGAGTTGATGCTACTTGGGACCAGTTGTTGTTCAAAACAGCCTACAAGGACTTGAAATGTGTTTATTACTTACTTTATTGTGAAGAACATGCAGTACATGTAAAAAATTCAACTTAAATTTTAATGCATCCTAAATCATATTTATGTGATAATTTTTGACTCAATTATAAATATTTGAGATACGTCAGTTAATAACCAAATACTACGATTTAAATATTGTTTCTGAAAATCTGGAAAACTTAACAACTTAACTGTGTGATATATAAGTCGAGTCCATGTTCTCCATAGAACTCATGCAGTAAAATCAGGATAACGTAATTCAAGTCTTTGTAAGCTGTTTTTTTTGTATTGCTATTATTGAAAATGTTTAAAAGCTTTAAAAAATACATAACAAAGTATGTTATTACATTGAAAGGTTGCATTGGGTTATTACTGTTAAAACTAGATATCTAAAACTTTAATTATAAGGAAACATTATGAAGTTATATTATTCAAACATGTGATCACTACGCAATGTGGAATATACGTGACATTCAAAATTTATTAATTAATTAAATTAATTAAAGTGTATTGTTAATTTTCAAACAGTTCTGCATAATTTATACTCGACAATTGTAACAGTCGCATATGATGGCTTCATTCTTCTGCTGAAATTCACAGAAGAAATAAATGTTTCCCAAATCTTCAATTTCTTACAAGAAAAATACTAAAACATGGATAAAAGTTGATTTATTTCACTTTAAAACTGTTTTAATGGGAATTATTATTTCTTGAAAATATTTAAATTTAAAAATAAGAGCGTGGCTCTAGGCTTTCTTATAAAAAAATGAACGAATGTTTGCAATTGTGATTAGTTTTAGGGATGCACCGATAAGCAAATTGGCTGATTGTCTATCGCCTTATGAAAAAAGTTGCAACATTGTCTATGTATATTTATTCAAAGTAGGAGAGAATTAATTTATTAAAAACTTTATATTAGGATTATTATTACTGTTAATAAAATTATTCATCATATGTTCTTACTGAAGGTATACTTTAAAGAATAAAATCTTAAAAATATTTTTCAGCTAATTAATCGACCCGCTTTTTCCGATTATGAATTATCGGCAAAGTGGACGATTATGGCCGATTAATGGTTACTGCCGATTAATCGGTGCATCCTCAATTAGTTTCTATTAAAATACTCGAATCAATACACATAACAGGTGAAATGTGAATGTTGAGTTTCAAAAAACTTAGATGCATTTTTATGAATCATATTTTTCTTGCTTATAAGTCCGGGAACATTTGATTTTGTATTATCTGCAATTTAATTGTAAAACTATGGCTTACTAACATTTTTCACATAGTTTTCCTGAATGTTCAGGCAGGCACTTGCATATAAATCCATGTTCACTGTGTGGCACACATGTAGAACCCTCAGAGCAAGGATTGTTTAAGCAAGCATCTTCTAAGGACTCGCATGTTCTTCCTATATATAAAGGTAAATAATGGAATGAAAACAGCCTTACAGCAAATTGAAAAACAATTTATTGGCCTAAGTATGCTTTTGTTTTTGATACCTATCTGAATTATTAATTTTGATAAATAAAGAATATGGCCATAGTACAATTATTAACCTTTTCAGGTACAATATGGGACTCGATTTTTTTTTTAATTTGTTGGGCAATGACAAATTGCTATTTATTTTAATTTCCGACCTAAGTTGCAGTGTAGTTCCTTTTCCAGATTAGACTCAAAGTCTGCAACATGGTGCTCTACCTTTTAGGACGTCCACTGGCGCCCATGTCATGTACATACGCAATCACACATAAACGCCAACACACATAAACGCCACACACACACACACACACACACACACACACACACACACACACACACACACACACACACACACACACACACACACACACACACACACACACACACACCTATCGTAATTCGTCATTGCGAAAAACATAATTTTTGATTTTAATAAGTTCAATTTATATTTCTTCAAAATTCAAATTATATTTCTCCTATTAGCTTTTTTTACTTTTTTTTCGAAAAGTAATATAAACATATTTAAGAGCAATATCATCAATTGCCAAAGAAAAATCGATAAAATTATGTTTATTTTGACACGGAAATAAGCGACAAAAATATTGCAAGGTATATTTTGGCCGAATAATAAATTAAAATAACTTTCAAAAACATGCATTGTATTTTATGCTGAGAAATATTTTACTTAATTTCATTTTATAAACACATAAAAATTTGTTATTAAAAACGAAGACTAGAACAGCTGGAAAAATAAAACATCTTAAGTTAAAAGCCAAGACACTGTTTGCTTTAAAAATAAATGATTATTTCTCTCTGTTTTGTTTTTCTTCAAATTATCAAAAAAGACCCTGTTTTTTCATATTATAAAACGCATTATTTAAAAAACATCACAAAATAAAAGAAAGGGCAGAATATTGCAAAACAAACTTATCATTCAACAGAACTACACAAACATTAGTCTTTTTTCTTTCTGATTTTTTAAGATTTAATATAAATTGCATTTCGATGTGAACACTAAAGATTAAGACCAAGCAAAAATTTGATTATATACATTATAAAAACAAACTTAAAGAAAAGGAAAGTGAAAACCTACTTTATGAAAATATAGTATTTTTGATACTTTGTATGCGTTAGGAAATTATCAAACACATAAAGTATAAAATCATCCTAAAAACACGGTCTTCTTTTCTTTATTTAATTAAATAAAATATGATCAAGCAGAAAATATGTTTCTTTTATTCGATTAAATAGAAATTTCTTTGCAACAAAGTTCAAGTTAACTTCGTTGTACCTTTGAACTGAATTTTTCGTTAAATACGTTCACAGCGGCAAAAGATAAATCCTAAAATCTGAGGAAATTTTTAAAGTGTTGAAAAAAGTCACAAAATCTCTTAAATTACTTCTATTTGTTAAGTTTGACGTTATTATTAATCTTATTCAAACATATTTTTCATAATTATTAAAAATACAGATGCAAAAGCTCGATTTATATTAATAATATTTAATGTGAGCTGTCAAAATATGCAGAATAATGCTTTTTAATGAATATTGTTAATGCTTTATGACACATTGCAGAATGAGGAATTTGCTTTCGAGAAAATTTGAGCGTACCTATAAATAAAATCTTTGCATTATTTATAAAAAATTGTGCGTATAATTTTATATCCCTGTTAAATCTAAGCATGAAACAATAAAATTATCTTATGCAACATTTAACAGTTACATTTTCATTACTTTCATCTATATTTAAGCTATTATCTCTGATTTTTTGCAGTAAAATTTAATCCTAAGCAAGCATTATCAACATAGGTAATTGTAAAAATGCGTCTGCATAACCAGAGAGACACCTGAAAACAAGACGTGCGCCATTTTGTTTATATGTAAAACAATCTGAACTTTCTCTTCGAACCGCAAAATTTCGAAAATTTTCTAAAACAACTTATTCGTGAACATGCAGAATAATTATTTATCAGGATAAATGTAAAGGGTCATTCCATAGAAATGTCAACTCAGCCGAAGAAAAAAAAATACCGAAGTAAAATAAGTATCAATAAATAAATAAATAAATAAAAATAATGCAACATAAGAAGTATTAAAAAATTAAAAAAATATTATAATTATTACTGAGATTAGCCATAATAAATAGTTTGTAGTGTGTTTATTGCTTGTTATTCGATGGTTACGGTAGTCACGTTACGTTAGTCACACTCCATCTTGAGGAAAAGTGACACTTAAGACTAAAAAAAAAAAATTAATAAATGTGTTTTATGTTTTTAAAAGCCAACTTTTCACATTTTTCAGATATATCATTCAATTTTTGACACTTGCTTAACTTTGAAAAAACTTTGTCTCACAACATGAGCATTCATTTTCAGGGTTACAAAAATGGTACGTTAGTCACGCTGCTACTTTGGTTAAAAAATATCTACTTTCAGTAAATTTGTTTTAAATTCTTAGCAGAAATAATACATATATACCATGTACATTGTAAATCCACCAGCATAACTAAAAAATATCTTTTATCCTTTAAGTTACAAGTAAAAACAGTTACAAAATCAGCTCTGAATGCTACGTTAGTCACCATGGAATGACCCTAAATGTAAATAAATAATCAAAAATTAAATTGAGTTTAAAATATTTTCCACCACCAAATGAATAACTCTCCCTACAATTGCGTGAATAGATACAATATTTCACGAATTGCAATTATTCATTTATTTAATGGCTTTAATTGTGCAATCAAGCTCGGAAGTTGTTAATGCGTTATTTCAATGAATATAAATATGAATAAGTCTTTTGAAATTCAAAATCCTTTCAGTTTTGGACCTCTTCATGAATACTCAAGTTCAATTGCTTTCATCTGAACTAACCTGTAAATCCAGGCAGACAAAAGCACGTATAGTCGTTCTCTCCAACTGGCTCGCAGATGGCTTTGTTCTTGCAAGGCATATTAATGCAAGGCGTGGATCCGCATTCATCTGTTGAAATCAAATATAAAATTCAGTTATTTGATAGATATAGAGCTGTTCAGTTCAAGTTCACCAGATAATAAAATCTTACGTTAAAGTTTTTTAGTCAATATCATGACAAAACGGGGTTAAATGTTGCTATCACATGTACATTGTACATGAACAATAAAACGCACATTCTACACAATATTACACACATAATTCCTGCGTTCATAAATGTTAACAAGAAAGACAGTGCGCGGGAAAAAATACGCAACATAAGTCAAAAGTCTTACGAATGCTGCTTCCTCTTATTATATCTTTGGAACTCGGGTATCGAAGATCTACTTCCTTCTTTCCAATTTTCAGCCGCCGGATGCAACCTATCATTCCAGTACTCACAGCAATATTCTCAAATATACTGAAAATAATCAAATGTATTAAAAATTAGGATTATCATACAAATAAATTTAAATGACATCAAAAAAGGGCCATTCCATGAGAACGCCACCATCTTGTCCCGCACGTGACGATCATTTTTTCATAAAAAGTACCGTATTTTTCGCCGTATAAGACGCACTTTTTCTCCCCAAAATCGGGCGGGGTGAGGTGGGGGGGAGTGCCTGCGTCTTATACGGCGAAAAATACGGTATGTGCTTTTCAACTGTAATGAACGAAATGCTCTTGGTGAAGAAATCCCAAACGGTGTGGGATTTCCAAGTTAAAAATCTTTGTGTTCATTAATTTCAAAATTACTAATACTTAAGGAAATATATGAGCGTCACATTCAGGAAAAAAAACGGTGGATTTTTCGTCGAATGGCCCAAAAGCTCAAAGTGTTGCAGAATTATTTTTTTCAGAGAAATATTTTATAAGACTGTCATGGCATAGCGTAATTCCGTACAGACAAGCTATATATTGCAGGTATTAAATCTCGAAATTAGTTATTTATCGATACAATAGACTTATACTCAAAAACGTGCGCTAGACATTACAACAAGTACGAAAGCAATAACTGTAGTCAATAATAATTCACCTGTTTACTAAACTAAGAGGGTTCTACAAGTCACAATAGTTTTTTATCAAAAGAAAGAGCAAAGTGTGCATAATGAACCAAATAATCCTAAAATTTGCACTAATTATGCTTGCTAACATAGAACTGTATGTCCATAATTAATCCCCGGCATTGATATTTTAAACTTTTTGGAAAATCTCACAAAAAATGTTTTCAATAAAACAATTTTTTGAATAAAATTCTTCTAGTTTTAATTACGCAATGTTGTTATGAGTAATGGAATTTTATGTATCGCATAATAATGCCAGATGAAACCCTTTTAAGTGTTCATTGTCGATAAAATTGACAAAATGTCAGTTCAAAATGCGGTAAATGAATTAATTAATTAGAAGATCAATTCCACTTAGTTCAGTTTAGCTCTTTTACAGGGTTTTAATGTCAAACAAGCGTGAAATATCTGCATAATATGACATTGTTTAGGCAACTGGGAAAACATATTCGTTCTAATTTAAAAAAAAAATATTTCAAATATAAATATTCTCTCGAGTTTTTAAAATATTACTTTAAGGAGAACTATTTAAAATCAGAAACGCAACTTGTCTTCTTAAAACTTTGATAATATAGTATTAATTAAAACTATTCATTATGATTATTTTTGAATGCATATCAACAATATTTAGAGAACGGTCATTTAGCGGTATTTAGCGTGCTGAATACTAGAAAATTACTAGATCTGTCTAATTAGGTCTAATTTTTATGCTAAATACCATTTTATCTTTCATTGAAAAACCACAAATAAAAACACCAAATATGTATTGAAAAATATTTTGTGAAAAGCTTTTATAAAAGCGTTATAAAAACAAAAATCAACAATGAAAAAAACCTTATCACTAAAAGACTAATGGTGGAATTAAGGCAGGCAGTCATACGCTGATTTTATAGCAAGGTTTTTTTTCTTTCTAAAATAATTAATAGGATGCCTTTACCATATTGCTTGAAATATTTTTCTAAGGTACCATTGATATAAGCGAGAATAAAGTTTAAGATGAGCGAGTTATCATGTAGTTTCCGGGATCTTGTGCGTATGTATGAGGGATATTTTTAATTCAATTGTGTTTCAGCGAATAAAAAGAAATTCTAGTGGTCGTTAGATGTATTCTCGGAAAAAAGGGTTTCTGAAAAATGTGAACATGAGCACCTGGTTGGCAATTCTTGATTGCAACGTTTTTGAATTGAAACTTTTTTTTTCTTTTGACATTTACCAGACGTTAATATATCAATGACACATAAGAAATTATTAAAAAAAATAATAAATAAAAACACACATCAAAATATTTTCGCTATGAAAGAACTATGAAAGAACATATGGATTAAGAAAGCCATTTTATGTTACAAATCTGTTATTCTGAAAGTAATTCCTCGAATCATGTTGCATTTAAAGCTTCAAAATGTCGTAACATGTCTTACAGTTTAGTGGAAAAAAAGTATAACTCCATTGAAAATTTCACTTCGCAAGAATCTCCTTTTAGCATTAGCATGAAGTTCAATTTATGAAAAAAAAATATATATATATAAATAAATGAATTCATCTTTACTTATGAAAGAGAATATATTCTGACTCGGTGCAATAAATTGCCAGCGGGAGGCCATCTGCCATGTCATGGTTACCTCGAAACTGCAAACCACAGAATAACCAACTGAAAGGACCCCAGACAAACACGACTGTCAAAAGCAGAATATTTCCTTTTGTTAAAACAGATGAGCAAATTTACGTTTGGAAGAAAAAGAGCTTTCAGCCGCACTCTAGATAAGAACCATGCTGAGTCAAAGATAGAAAAATGTTTATCAGATAATGTAGAATTCAATGGACTAAGACAGTTGTATTCAAGTGGGGCATTTTATACCCAACAAAGAGCTGACTTCAAACATGAGGCTCTGCAGTCTGAAATTGCATTGAAAAATAACAATTCATTTTCTATTCAAAGAATGAAAAGGAACGAATAATTTTTACTTTTTATGGCTTTGAATATTTTTAATTTTTATCGCTTTTTGTCATGTTGTTACTCCTGTCAAGAGCGCCTTTCCCATTCGCTCTTTTAAAAACATATTTATACATTTGTATTCTAAAAATTCAATTATGATTGCAAATAGGAGTCAATGCCATGCTTTAAGCTGCTAAGAGATAGTGAGAACCAAAGGAATGAAAGTGGGCTTCCAAGAATTTGAGTAAAATGTGGATCAAGTACAAACCTTAGGTATGATTACAATGTTTTTCTCCCCTATCATGCTGTATGTACTGTTAAAATGTTCCTGGAACTTTACGAAAGAAAGAACAATCTCCCTTGCCAGTATTTTTTGTCGGGAAATCCTATTTTACTGTAAAATTTCACTGCAGAAAAGCAAGAGTGCTGTGGCTAGTTGCGCTGAGTAAAAATTCGGGATACAAACAGTGGGACTCAAACCTGAGATCCTATTATTCACAGACTGGTTTGCCAGTTCTTTTACTGAATGAGGTTCAACAGTAAGAGCGAACATCGGCCGTTTTGAATCATAAGTCAAGTAGGTCGATTGCCTAACTAGTACATCATGCAATTGCTTACTTTTTGTGGTACAATAAACTGAAAAAAAAATCTTACTTGTAAACACTATTTTATAGCTGTAGTTACCATAAATTTTCCGTAATTGCACAACCCGTAACAGGGGACGTGCTGTGTCACTGACTGCTCAAATATTCATCCCTCCACCCCTATTACATGCTGTGTCCAAATCAGTTGCTTTTTTTTTTCAATAGCTTCACGTTTATCTTTGATACCTTGATAATCACCCTGTCTCATCTACATCCTTTGGCATATAAATATGGTTGAAATGTCATCGCATTCTTCAATAGCGGTCTGTGAGACCTCACTTCCCCCTCAATGCTACAACTTTCAGCAGTAAGGCACATGGCTCTTACGCTAGATCAGCGGAAATGGATTTATTTATGTGATCCGCAATATGCGCAAATTATACAAAATATTCTACATGAAGTTTGGAATTACTTTGTATGTTTACAAAAAATACGCATAGTCTAGTCAATAAAGGATTTGAAAAAACACTAAAACATGCAGTTTTAAAAATTGGCCACACAGGTACAGGAAGGGCTCCTGATGAACATACTAAAAGTCCCCAGTGGTGAGGGGGGAGCTCGCAGCGCCACCTGGTGCTTTATGGGTGATTTTTCAATTTTTGTCTTATATCTCAAAAACTATTGACTTGCGAGAAAAAATCTCAATTAATAAATTAAAAAACATAAAATTATCTTTAAAACGATTTTTTAGTTTTTATTATAGCTATAATAGTTGCCGAGATATTGAGCTTCAAAGTTGGTTAATTTTTGAAAAACCAACTATTTTTTCCATCTTTTCTATTTTTGGAGCCGCCTCAGTGATTAATTTGATATGATTCTTTTCTTTTTTCGACCTGAAGTAGTACAGGTCATTAAGGCGATTTGATTTCTTGAAACGGGGAGGCAGGTTGGGGAGGAAGGAGGCGAGGAATGAAGGACGACCAAAATATGTGCTAGTTCACTATTTTTCCCTCAACCATAGTTCAGCAAACGAAGGCCCTAAGTAAGGGTGAAAAAATAATAATATAGTTTTAAAAATTGGCACACAGGTACAGGAAGGTCTCCTGATGAACATACTAAAAGTCCCCGGTGGTGAGGGGGAGCTCGCAGCGCCACCTGGTGTTTTATGGGTGATTTTTCAATTTTCGTCTTATATCTCAGAAACTATTGACTTGCGAGAAAAAAAATCAATTAATAAATTAAAGAACATAAAATTATCTTTAAAACGCTTTTTTTGTTTTTATTATAGCTATAATAGTTGCCGAGATATTGAGCTTCAAGTTTGTCATTTTTTGAGAAAACGACTATTTTTCCCATCTTTTCTATTTTTGGCGCCGCCTCAGTGATTAATTTGATATTATTCTTTTCTTTTTTCGAACTGAAGTAGTACAGGTCATTAAGGTGATTTGATTTCTTGAAACGGGGAAGCAGGTTGGGGAGGAAGGAGGCGAGGAATGAAGGGAAGAAAAAACTATGTGCAAGTGTACTTTTCACTATTTTTCCCTCTACCATAGTTCAGCAAACGAAGGCCCAAAATGTTTTATTAATAGCTTTGACTCCAAGTAATAATAATATTCTTTTCTTCAAACCAGGCAAAGATAAAGTGAACACCAAAATTTTTTATTCACAAGAATTACAAAACACTTGCAAGTTCAAAGATCAAATTCTCTTCCTCCATGCTTTCTCCGGCTGTGACACAACATCAGCTGCATATAACAAAGGCAAAGCCAAATTCATAAAGATGTTACAAAAAAATCAATCATTGAGCTACGTTCCGGAAGTGTTCTCAAATCCCCTTTCTACCCCAGAGCAGGTAGCGGAGGCAGGCCAATAATTTTTCTTAGCCTTATATGGGGCTCCAGTAAATATAACTTCTCTGAATAAACAGAGATTTATATCTTTTCAGAGAGCAGCAAGAAAAATAAAACCTGATCTTGCTTCCTTCCCACCTACTGAAGATGCCGCAAAATTTCATTCATTAAGAGTTTATCACCAGATTCAAAAGTGGTTGGGGAGATTACTTCCACCCGATGCCTGGGGATGGAAAAAAGCAGGTACATCATGGAAACTTATAACAACTTCAAGGCTTCCTGCTCCTGACTCCATTCTCTCCATGATTTTTTGTTCATGCACAAAAGGATGTGGTGCAAGATGCGGCTGCAGAAAATCAAGGATAAACTGCAGCATTGCTTGCTTAAACTGCCAGGGTATTTGCCTTAACGGTTCAAAATTGGATATCGCATTAGATGAACAGTCAGACGACGAAAGTATCCATTTAACTTGAGTACAATGTCATTTTCATGTTAGTTTATATTTATTCTACATCTGTTCACTTTCATTATTTTATTTGCATTATTCTATTTTTTCAATGTTTGGACTTTTTTATCATTATTTTTATTATTTATCCTTTTTGCAGAAGGGTATACGTTTTATTTATAACATGATTTAAGGTCTTCTTGGACCTTAGTTGACTTAAATAGCACAGCACTATCGAAATTTAAGAAAAAAGTGATTGATATGCCTTTCGCAGTCCCAAAAAATAAAGAAAGAAGAAAAGAAAAAGATAGGTTTTCAAAATCTCACGAGTTTAGAACTTAAATGTCAAGTCTATTCCATCTATTTCAGTTATAAAATACTAATTCATTCTTTATTCTTTTTAAAGGTATTTTTATGTTCTTTAATTTACCAATTGATGATTTTGCTGGCGAATGCATAGTTTTTGGGATATAAGACAAAAACTGAAAAAAACGCACCCAAAATCCCTGGTGACGCTGCGAGCTCACCCCCTACCACCGAGGACTTTTAGAACGTTCATCAAAAGCCCGTTTTGCACGTGTGTGCCAATTTTTAAAACTATATTATTATTTTTTCGCCCTTATTTTGGGCCTTCGTTTGCTGAACTATGGTAGAGGGAAAAATAGTGAAAAGTACACTTGCACATAGTTTTTTCTTCCCTTCATTCCTCGCCTCCTTCCTCCCCAACCTGCTTCCCCGTTTCAAGAAATCAAATCACCTTAATGACCTGCAATACTTCAGGTCGAAAAAAGAAAAGAATAATATCAAATTAATCACTGTGGCGGCTCCAAAAATAGAAAAGAGGGGAAAAATAGTCGTTTTCTCAAAAAATGACAAACTTTGAAGTTCAATATCTCGGCAACTATTATAGCTCTAATAAAAACAAAAAAAAACGTTTTAAAGATAATTTTTTGCTCTTTAATTTATTAATTGATTTTTTTTCTCGCAAGTCAATAGTTTTTGAGATAAAAGACGAAAATTGAAAAATCACCCATAAAACACCAGGTGGCGCAGCGAGCTCCCCCTCACCACCGGGGACTTTTAGTATGTTCATCAGGAGACCTTCCTGTACCTGTGTGCCAATTTTTAAAACTATATTATTATTTTTTCACCCTTACTTAGGGCCTTCGTATGCTGAACTATGGTTGAGGGAAAAATAGTGAACTAGCACATATTTTGGTCGTCCTTCATTCCTCGCCTCCTTCCTCCCTAACCTGCCTCCCCGTTTCAAGAAATCAAATCGACTTAATGACCTGTACTACTTCAGGTCGAAAAAAGAAAAGAATCATATCAAATTAATCACTGAGGCGGCTCCAAAAATAGAAAAGATGGAAAAAATAGTTGGTTTTTCAAAAATTAACCAACTTTGAAGCTCAATATCTCGGCAACTATTATAGCTATAATAAAAACTAAAAAAGCGTTTTAAGGGGTTACAGTACCTCAAAAATGACCAAAAGACCAAAAAAATTTTTATTGCTTATTTCAAAAGTAAAAGTTATTTAAAACACTCAGAAAAAAACAGCATTGTTCTAGCTAAATTATTTAAAAAGTTATGAGTGACTTTAGGGCATACATGCTATGTGTTCTAATGGAAAAGCCAAACTTTAAAGTGCTTTTTCTCGGTGATCAGTTTTTAGTGTTTCTATGTTACTAGAAATGCTAAGGAATTTTTTCTATTAAAGATGTAACTTTAAAGCAATATTTTTTGCACTCAGGATAATATATTTAACAAAACTGTGCATTGAATAAGCGTTTTATAAATTACAAAAATTTTTAGAGTTTGTTAAACTTCGAAGAACAAAATTTTCTAAGAATTTTTTACATAAAAGGTCACAAAATATTTTCTAATCAAAATATAAGAAATTGAATGCACAGATTTGTTGAGGTTTTCCTTGTGATCATTTCGCAAAAAGAAATTTTGAAATTAGTGCAAAAACAAAAAAGCCTTAGGGTTTTAAAAAAACTGAAATTTTCTTACATTTTTCAAATTTTCAAAAAAAGTTTTCAAAATTTTTGATGTTTGAAAATAAATTATTGATTTTTAAACAAGTGCAGAAACAAATATTTCAAAGAATTAACTTTTTCACTTAAATTAAAGAAATTTGTTAGAAAGGTACTGTAACCCCTTAAAGATAATTTTATGATCTTTAATTCACTAATTGACATTTTTTCTCGCAAGTAAATAGTTTTTGAGATATAAGACGAAAACTGAAAAAACACCCATAAAACACCAGGTGGCGCTGCGAGCTCCCCCCTCACCACTGGGGACTTTTAGTATGTTCATCAGGAGACCTTCCTGTACCTGTATGCCAATTTGCAAAACTGCATGTTTTTTTGTTTTTTTCACCCTAATTTTGACCTTCGTTTACTAGACTAGCAGTGAATATTTTAGGGACGATAATTATTATTTGAAATACGACGCGATATAATAATAATTTAGGTGCCGTCAAAATTTTCCCGTAATATGCTATATTCAACTTCTTGGTATGAAAATGTTCTGCATATATTAAATACCTAAAATAAAATTATTAATAAATTATCGATTCCTTTTTATTATTAGTAATAAAACATTCACTACGACATATGCTTTTTCTCAAGGAATCTTAAAGGTCTCGCAAAATTTTCTCAGAAAAGATGTATTTTAATTAAAAATTAAAACATTATTTTTTTCTGAGCAAGCAAAAGTGTAATAAACAGCTATGAGAAATAACAGAACTCTAACTCAATTACACGATTAAAAAAAAAAAAAAAAAATGAACGTTGCGCGGTCTCTGAGACCTCACGTCCCCTCTCAGGTAGCACAAAAAACGTTTAAATGTTTTATAAAAGTTTTTAATCCGTTGTTACACCGTTAATAACCATTTTACAACCTTTAAAAAACGAAGTGTGCTACTTAGGCTGTTATGTCCTACTTTTTCACTTCCCCTGTAGCGGGATAACAATGTTGCAGCGCTCACACATTCAAAGACTACTAGCACTCTTGCCTCAAAACATAAGTGATTTTCGTCTGTCATTTTTAGCAGTAACTTCGATTTTTTTTAATTTTCTTACTTAAACTTTTGCTTCGAGATGCTTCAAAGGAAAACGGGTTTCTCTGTACCGATCAGAGCTTAAAAAAAAAGAATAAAGGTACGTACAGGAAAATAAGTAAATAAGTGAAAATCACGTCCTTTTTTATTTACGAAAAAAATTTTCTTTAATGCATGCATTATTCTCATTCGAATCATTAGTGTTTATTTTTACCCTTAACTGTTTTTTTTTTAATTTATCATTTTTTTTTACCCACATGCAACTAAGTCACCCATGGGGGATTAAGAGGTTACTGAATTGATACACCGGCATTTAGGAAAATGTTAAAAAATGTGGAAATATATTTGTAATGTTCAATAGCAAAACGCAATCCTTTCTGTTTTTGTCGAACTATTTGAATGTCCATGATTAATATTCTTTTGCATGTTCAACAAAAAAAAAAAATACTGTTTTTCTCTTTCAAAGAAGCCATTATACAAGAAAATGAAGCAGTATTATCCCAACTTACCCTCTTCTTTCCGTCGGAACATAACCCAGGAACAAATTCTCCCCCAAGTCTAAGGACTTCAGAGAACCTTGACTTCTGCCGGCGACATCCTCCTGCCCTTCAAGTGTTAGCATCCCATCTCTCAAATACCTTTTCGCTATAAGCCGGTGGAATTTGCCCAAGTGCAACTTTTGTGGAGAGCGCAGGATAACGGGGCCGTTGCCGAGATTGTATCTGAAAGAAAATGCATGCATGCGTGACAAAATCTCAATTTTTCCTTTTTTTGGGAGAAAAATGCTGATGATAGAGAAAATAAAATAGTTTTAGTTAAAAAAAATTGCTTTATATAAACATGTACAGTTAATAATTAGTATTAGGGATGCACCGATAAGCAAATTGGCCGATTACCGATTATCGATTAATCGGCTGTTGATAATCGGCCGATTAATGATAAGTATTTTTTTTTCTACTACCAATTTTACCATCACAGTTTTTTATCTCTTATAAAATTCCAAGTTTAGAAATAGTAAGTAATTTATTTCTGGGAGATTTTTTTTTCATTTTCCTAGTTTTTACAAAATAATTTCAATATTTTATCAAATTTCTTAAAACCAATTTTCATATTAGTGTCAATAATATTATTAACACATTGTTAGTCATATTAATTGGAAATAAAAATTTATAAAAAAAAGGAGGGGTGGGGGAGTGTGTGGTGAACACTCCAGTTTAGGAGTACTTTTAATTCATATATTTTAGTAATCAGTAGCAATTTAATTCAATACTTTTATTCTTTGAAAATTAGAGGTTATCTGAAAGCATTGTGCTAAGTAGAAAACTATCGCCAAATGAAAAATGTTGCATCATTGTCTATGTATATTTATTCAAAGTAGGAGAATTCATTAAAAAAAAACTTTATATCAACTGTGAGGATTATTATTACTGTTAATAAAATTATTCATCATAGTTTCCTAGTGAAAATATACTTTAAAGAATAATATCTGAAAAATATTTTTCAGCCGATTAATTGGCCCGATTGTACTGATTATTAATAATCGGCAAAGTGGCCGATTATGGCCGATTAATCGGTACTGTCGATTAATCGGTGCATCCCTAATTAGTATACTCATGTTTATAACTGAAAAAAATGATTTAAATTTTTTACTTTAAACTTTTTGTTCCTCTTTAAACTGGGTCAACATTGTTATTTTCACATCGTATGTATCCGCCAGGATCAGTTTTATTGAAATATGAGACTACATCAACGATTAGATAGCACTTTATTTTGGCTCAGTTGCAACGTTTTGTTATTATTTTATTTTATCCTGTAAAATTGTTTAAGCGTTGGGAAAATGACCTGAGTTAGTTTTCCTTTTAAGTATTTTAGAAAACATTTAAAAAAAAAAAAAATTCTACAGAAGATTTTCTCTTAACTCTTAAGTTTTAACCTGGACTTAACTTTATTATCTATTCCCATCTCTACTTTTAGGTGCAAAATAAATTGCACAAAATAAATTTTTTGAACACAAAATGAGTTTTCAACTTCTTAAAAAAAGCTTAAAAAACATTTACTTTTTTTAAATTTGAAATGCTTTTATTTTTGCCAGAATACCCGCCATCACTACCTTGCCCGAAACTACTCATTACAATTTCCACTAATGGAATTAAAAATACATTATAACCATTTCATGACAATAGGCGGACAAAAATCAATTTTTACGTAACGTAAGAGACGAAATAACGTAAGAGAATGTTATAAAATTGTAAAGCCATTGATAAAGAAAAATGGAAGAAAAAGGTGAAAGATTTTGCATGTGATAAAACTTTTATCCCATGTTTACTTTACTAAAAAGCGTAGGGGCTGAATGAAGTGCAATTTTTCATTAAAGCTTTCCGATTCGTGATGATAAAAAAGTCACTATCATTTGGATTGAGCAGCAAAATTGCTATTTCATAAACTGTTGTAATACTTAAATAAACAGTTAATAAAAAGGTTCTCATAAGGCACGTCGCAAAGCATTTAAATTCTAGGACACAAGTAATGCTATAAATCAATTTCTAAAAATATAATTATAATACTATCAAGAAATAAAGTAAATATATTTTACTCACCTGAATTCAACAAAACCATCTCTAATTGCCAAAGAAACAAAGTCGCCACTTCCGGTTGATGTTTGCCCGTTGTAAAGTAAAATTCCATCTGCAGCAAAAGTCCGAAACTCCAGCTCCAAAGACAATCGAGTATAAGCTTGCAGTCTTGGAAGTTCAAGAAATGAGCGGCCAAAAAATGAAGGCGTCTCGACAAAATTTTCTAATGGAATACACGAAAATATACATTTAATACTTTAAGAACTTTATGGAATGGATTATGACTTAAATTCTACTATTTTTAAAATATATTATTTAATAAGTATCACCCATTACTTGAGACTATAGAAAAGAAGTAAAGAGAGTTTTAGAAATACGCAATCAGCCCTTATTTCATAAAAAGCATATAGTTGCATTATTCTATTTTTAGATATCAATTGACAAATGTATGTAGTGTCAATAGGTTTTTTGAAATATTGCCTTTAAGTGTTAATCTATTAGATTGGGACATCCAGGGGACTGTGTTTTTGATGCTTAGATAATTTATAGAAAAAAAAAACCCGCTCCAAATACAATTAGGCAACATAGTATTAATGCTTTACTTGTATTAAGAGCGATAATTACTTTATTACACTTTGTTATTTTTAAAATACTCGTTCCAGACAGACAATTACGAGTTTACAGATAATCGGCCATAAAGAAATATTTAATGCTAATAAAACTAATAAAATTGAAGCAACCACCTGGGTCAAAAATTGAGTAAATGAAATAATAAGAGAAACATCAATGAAATATTTTTTTTAATAAAAAATAAGGATAAATTAAATGAGCAAAATAGTTTTGAATGATTTTTTTTTCAATTTATTTATTACTTTTAGAGGAGGGTATACTCTCTCAAATCTCTTTCTCTGCTATCAGTATTCATAATTTTGAATTTAGAGCATCTCTTATCTCATAAGAATCACTGGGAATAGCATCAAAAGTATTTTGAAGATTTGTTTTCTGAGCAGTTACCTTAAAATGAAACACTCTGCTAGGGCAAAATTGATTTTTTACTTAAAATTCAAGATGATACTAGGAAAAAATGGAAATACATTTCTAATTGCACATTATATGCTGATAAATACGTCAATCAATTTACGTAACTTCTGAACCAATAACTATTAAAATGAATTCTGAGAAAAAAAAAAAGATGTTTCTCATGCTTTTGATTTATTACTTAGATAACACTATTTTGACAGCAGCATTAGAAAACCCCAGACCCTATTGATTAACAGTCAATAGATATACATTGACAGCCTCAAATAGTTAAAATTTCTGAAAACAAAACAAATGATTTTATTGAGCCCTAATAAAAATCTAATACTAAGACTTTGATTACAGTTACTGACCTAAAATTATAATAAGAACAAGATTAATAAAAAAACATTATTGAAACTACATCAACACCGCTATCACTATCAACAACAGCAGCAATAATAATAGTACTAATAATAGTAAAATAATAGTAATAAAGTTATGAATAATTGGAAAAGTTTTTGTTATTTGTAACAATTATATGGTTTAATGAAAATGTCGAACATATAGGATGTTAGAAGAAGTTAGATATTAAATTTAAAATTCCAAATGAAACTAGATATATAATAAAATTAAAATGAATTTCTGATTACACATTATACTTTGATCAATACGTCAATCATTGTGGATGTAACTTCTAAACCAATAACTCTTAAAGTGAATCTCGAAGAAAACTAAAAAAGATGTATCTCATACTTTTTGATTTATCGCTGCGATATTAATATTTTGACAGTAACACTCGGAAACCCCATGTCAGAATCATTATCTGTCAACGGATATAAATTGACAATCTCGAATCGTTAGTACTAATGAAAACGAAACAAAGGATTTTATCAAGCTCTCTTCTGAAAATCCAAGACGGAGATAGAATTTAATTTCAGTCACTTTTAGGAGGAAAAACAAATTGAAAATCTTGCGAGTTTAATTTCGTTTACAAAATTTATTACAACAAGTTTTCCAGCTGAACGGGTCGGAAACGAAATGTCATAATGAGAATTTAGCTCCTCCAATCTTCTTGCTAAGAAGATTTCTGAAATGTATGTTTCGTAGTTACATATCTTCAAAGATATGAAGCGACTGTGATTTATTTTTAGCTTTTGTTTTTTGTTAAAATGCTTGTTGTTTCCTCTTAACTTATTTCTGAGATTGCAAGAATATTTATTTCTACCCCACGCTACATGTAATTGAAAAGAGACAAGAATAATTTTATACTGCTGTTCGAAGAGACTAGTGCAGTAATTTAGTTTAACAAATTTAGTAGACTAACAAATTTAGTAGATCTCCAAAGGCTTATGAAAGTATTACTTAGTAAGCTTATTACACTGCTCGACATTGAAAATGCAACACCAAGAAGGAGTGGTCAGAAATTGATGAAATTTGGTAAGAAGACAGAGACAGCATGGAACAATAAGTGATATTTATTTCAAAATAAATAAGCAAAATTTAGAGCGAGGACGGCGTCGGCTCAGTAAGAGGTAGGACCACCGCGGACAGCGATGCACGAAGAAACACGTCTAGGCATGGAGTCAATAAGCCTGCGGATGGTGTCCTGAGGGATGGCACTCCATTCCCTTTCAACCATTTGCCACAGTTCGTCCTCTGAACGAGGCAGTGGCAGGTTCTGCAAACGGCGTCCAATCACGTCCCACACATGTTCGATTAGTGACAAGTCAGGAGAGTATGGTGGCCAGGAAAGCATCTGTACACCTCGTAGAGCATGTTGGCTGATTCGAGCACTGTGAGGCCGGGCGTTATCCTGTTGAAAAATTGCATTTGGCAGACCCTGAAGGTAGGGGATTGCCACCGGCCGCAGTACATTATCTACATATCGTTGGGCCGTCATAGTGCCCCAAATACGAACTAGAGGTGATAAGGAATTGTATACAATAGCGCCCCAAACCATTATGCCACGTTGTCGCGCTGTGGGGCATTCCACAGTTACTGCCGGATTCGATCTTTCTCCACGTCGACGCCACACACGTATGCGATGACTATCACTGGACAAACAGAAGCGGGATTCATCTGAGAACACTACTACGGTTTGCCATTCTGCCATCCACGTCGCTCTGGTCCGGCACCATTCCAAACGCTGGAGTCTGTGCTGTGAGGTCAATGGCAGTCTTCTTAGCGGGCGCCGTGATTGCAGGCCACGTGCAACCAGTCGACGGGAAATGATTCTGGTCGACACAGGAACATCCAGGGTACCTTGCACGTGCTGCAGAATCGACGTACAAGTGACTTGCGGGTACGCCACAGCTTGTCGGTGAATCCGTCGATCCAAGCGGTCTGACGTCACTCTGGCTGCACCTGCACCCCTCAATGTGGCTACATTTCCTCTTTCCAACCATCTCCGACACAGCCGATGCACAGTGCTTGCATCCATGTGGGTATCAGCTGCAATTTGACGTATTGACCAACCTCCCCTTCTCAGTCCGATCACCATACCCCTTGTAAAGTCGTCTATATACTGGAAGTGTCTTCGTTGAGGACGGCGTGGCATTTCCTCCTATCACACGTATCCTTCGACACAAAAACCAAATTTCTCCGATAATTAGTCTGGCAGAAAAACCAACATGAACATAGCCCACTTTTCAACTTCATTCTCTTATATCTTACTTCACGTGCGTCGGAGAGCTGCGTATTTCATATCATTTGCATAACTCAGTGACGTGCGTCTACGGTAATATTTGCATGGATTTCTCACCACTCCTTCTTGGCGTTGCATTTTCAATGTCGAGCAGTGTATAATGATTTTGAGCTACTATGCTATTATAGTTATTTATGAGACGTCACATTTTATTATCTCATTCATATTGCAAGGAAATGCAATTCTAAAATGGAAAACTAGGGATGTTATTTAGTCGCCAATGACCAGTAGTAACAATTGCATTTGTAGACGCTGTTGAGACAGAGTAGCCTCTTTCTATTTCAAAGTACTAAGAGATATTTTTTATTTTTTGAAGTTAATAATTCTACATGTATTGTTTGAAGAGATATATTTTGATGGTTTAGTTTATAAAAGTTTCGTATTACCAATTGTTTAATGTATTATGTACACCTTAAAGGTATTAATTATATTTTTCAGTTGCGACTGAATATCCATAGACAGCTCATCTTCTACTAGCTTTTTTTTTATTAGTTGCACCCCGGGCTGTAGTGACCGCTTTTTTACATCAAGTGAAGAAAAACAGCCTGTGTTCAACCATTGCCTAAATTGGAATAAAATAAAATTAAGTAAAACAAAACAAGTTAAAAAATCAACAAAAAATCGTCTGCACGGTCGGTCATTTTTTTTCTGAGCCTGCATTTTGGCCATGTTTGCGAAGTCGGGGACGGAATCAGAGCCTTCACAGAAGATTTTTCAAAAAAGTACTTTCCATACATTGTTTATCAAAACCATTTTCTTACAAAGTCAGTTTGCAGGAAATCCGCCTTTAAGCTCAGGATCAAAACATTCAACTTAAATTTCCCCGTAGGCGCTAATGTTAAGTTTTTTTTTTTTTTCTGAACGGTTCAACATTGAACGAAAAATGGTTCAAATCAAAAAGCGAAGTATGGGAATGAACCTCTCTGAAATCTCTGGAACAAAAAAAAGTTTATTCAATTCGGTCAGTTCACTTAAAAGTTATTAGGTGGGGAAAGGTTGCTTGAACGGTTGAATGTTGAACAAAAAAATGTTGAAATTGAAAATTTAAATATTCTAATGAAGTGTCCTTGATGAGATCCTTCGAACAAAAAAAATGTTTAAATCGGACAGTTCACTCAAGAGTTATTAGGGGTGACAGCTTGCTTGAACGGTTCAAAGTTGAACGAAAAATTGCTCAATTCGGAAATGTAAATGCGGGGATGGAGTATTTTCAAAAAACTCCTTTGAACAAAAAAAAGTTTGTTCAAATCGGACTGTTCACTAAACAGTTAGTATCGCGGGAAGGACTGTTTGAACGGTTCAAATTTGAACCAAAAATTATTCAAATCGAAAAACCAACTATGGGAATAAGCTGTACTCGCCAAGATCTTTCCAACAAAAAAAAAAAAGTTTGTTTAAATCGGAATGTTCATTCAAAAGTTATTAGGAGGGGGGGGGGGGGCAGACAGAGCGACAGACTTACCGACCAACCGACATACAATTCCCCATCTCAATATCCTACTTTCCAATTTTCAATATTTTTTTATTTCTTTTTCAATTTTTTTCTGGACTTGGCTATATTTTTTAGATGTATTAAGCCACTTTTAATGCTTTTTTCGTCTTTCTTTTATTTTTAATGGAAAAGTAGGCTAAAAAGGAAAGAAAAGAACAAGAATTTCATCACGAGTTTAAACAAGTCTCGAGTTTAATCCACTCGTAATGACGAATTTTAACCCTCTCGGCACCCTGGACCTCATATGAGGCTCCTACTTTTGAACTCAATTTTAGAAGAAGTAAACACTTAAAATGATTTTTTTTCACTTAGGAGCCTTATATGTAATCTACATGAATAGGTGGAGTCACTGACGGAAAAAAAAATCATTTTAAGAGTTTACTTCTTCCAAAATTGAGTTCAAAAGTAGGAGCCTCATATGAGGTCCAGGGTGCCGAGAGGGTTAATGCTACAATGAAAAAACTATTTTGCAATTGTTGTTGCTCGTACTGCAGAGCAATTCATGACAGCATTAGAAGACTGGGAAATTGATGATGATAGTGGCCTTAATGTGTTGGTGCAAGCGACTGCACAGGAGGACAGGAAATGCATTGAAACACAACCACTTTGTGTGTGTGTTGCGAGCACCAGTATGTCATATAGTGTTGAAATTAAGGTGGTATTGCCAGAGACATTATTGCTTTGTTAGATATAAGCTACAAAACGCACCAATTTTTTAACTGAATTTAAAGCTCATTAGCTTCAATCGGCACAAAACTCATTCTTCGTAAAAGACATCAGTCTCAATACTACGTTTCTTTGTTTCAAGTTTTTAGTATTTCAAGACTAAAATTCAGTTTCAAAAAGTTCAACATATTTCAGGTAGTGGTTTTTTTTTTTAGTGTGCGACATGTATTACGAATCATCACCAAGGGAAGTCTGAAATAAAAATGCTAAATTCCATATCTCGAGGAAAGTGCACGGTAAAAATCTTCAAATAAAAATAGAAAGTTGATGAGCAGGGGCAAGTAATTTACACTCGCACCTTCAGATTCCCCTTGTCTCCTTTTTGTGCCTTAACATTTATTTTTCTTACATAGCAATAAGTATATTTCTATTTTAAACTTAAAAGAATTGTGTAGAAAGCAAAAAAAAAAAAAAAATTTCCAATCAAAAGCTATTTGCAGACCTGAATAGAAAGCTGCTATAAGTGTACCAAATTCGCGCTGTTTCTGTAACCGGGCACATATGACATTGGACTCTACAAGAAAATTTAAAATCTTGTATAAATACTAATATAATCAGCATATCAATTTAGGATGTATGCTGCCGTAAAATAGTTTAAACATGAGTGCCTTTATATATTTAAAAAAAATAAATAAGTAAAAATATGTAGATAAATAAATAACAATCAATACACTGGCGGAAAAAAAAAACCCAACACTAAGAAAGACTTGTGTTAGATAAAGGACATTTGGTAGGCGTGTTTATACAACTGAAAGATGACATCGATTGAAATTTCGCGCTCCGCG
Source organism: Uloborus plumipes (assembly GCA_038373865.1). Taxonomy (NCBI): domain Eukaryota; kingdom Metazoa; phylum Arthropoda; class Arachnida; order Araneae; family Uloboridae; genus Uloborus; species Uloborus plumipes. The sequence goes on from JAXGGA010001817.1 coordinate 122,874, forward strand.
CATAAGTGTGGCGCAGCTGGTGTCACTCAGAACATGCAAACAAGGCTTGTTTTAAAAGCGTGTTGTGAAGCTCGTGAGTATTATTTTTCCGTGACATTTGACGAATTGAGTTCATAATAGCCAGGAATGCCTTTAAGAAGACGAAGAAGCCATTATCAACAGCTCACCGCGTTTGAACGAGGTCGTACAATTTGGCTACCAGAAGGTAGATTTTTATCTCGCGATATTGCAGAAAGACTTGGGTGGAATGTTTCCACCATGCTTGATTATTGGAAGCTATGGTCAATGGATGGTACTACCTCAAGAAGATCGAGTTCCGAGCTGCCACGTGGCACGACTGAGAAGGAAGATTGCCGAATCTTGCGTACGGCTGTGGCGCATCGTACTGCATCTGCGGCTGACATTCGAGCTGCAGTTGGTACCGTCGTGACCTAAGGAACGGTAAGAAACTGTTTACTTCAAGGACAGCTCCGAGCCAGGCAGCCTGTAGCTGGTATTCCATTAACTGCAAACCATTGCCGTTTCCGACGGCAGTGGTGCTAAGACAGAGCTCACTGGAGGTCGGAGTGGAGATCTGTTGTAATTTTTGATGAAAACAGATTCTGCCTTCGTGCCAAAGGTGGCTGCATATTGGTCAGAAGGAGGCCAGGGGACCGCCTGCATCCAAGTGGTCTACGGCCTAGACACACGGGACCTACACCTGGAGTCATGGTCTCTGGAGCAATTTCCTACGGCAGCAGGGGCACTCTTGTGGTTATCCCAAACTCATTGACTGAAAATTTGTCGTCAGTCTGGTAATTTAACCAGTAGTACAGCCCTTCATGAGTACCATTCAAGAGGGAGTTTTTCAACAGGATAACGCTCGCCCTCACATCGCTGCTGTAACACAATGTGCTCTACAGAGTGCTGACATGTTACTATGACCTGCAAAATTACCAGGTCTGTCTCCAATTGATAACGTATGGGATATCATTGGACGGCAACTCAAGCCTCATCCACAGTCAGCAATGACGGTCCTAGTATTTACACAACAAGTGCAACAAGCATGGCACTCCATACCACAAAGTGACATTCGGCACCTGTATGACATAATGCATGCACGCTTGCAGGCTTGCCTTCAAAATTCTGGAGGTTACACCCTCTATTAAATTAACATAACTTCTCATTTGCACAGCATTTTCTTGAGCTTAAATTAGCCAGTGATCTTGTACATTTAATCAATTAAACATGTTAACTAGACAATTGCATTTCCCAAATTTTATTACTCTACAGTAATTTTTTCTTGGTGTTGGGATTTTTTTTCCGCCAGTGTATCAAAAGTTTTTTTTTTTTTTGGGGGGGGGGTGAGGGGATGGAAGTTTGAAACAGGCAATTAACCTTTTACGAAATAATTAATCGAAACTACATCTAACACAATAAATTATTATTTACGACTGAAAAAAAAACTACGTGATACATTTAACATGTATGAAGCCTTTGTTTTTTTTTTTTACCAAGAGGATATATCTGCAATGTATTCCATTTTTCAAATAAAAATTATTATTTATTTTTTAACAATATTCTAAATTTAACAATTCGCTCTTCTTTTCTCTGTAGAAACTACTAAAAACTAAAATGATTTTCTACATCAATGATTACTTTGCCAAAGTGCGAAAGTATTTCTTTATTCATTTATTATTTTTACTAATAAAAAGGATGATTTTTTACATTGGTATGAGTGCTTTCTTTGTAGTTGAATTCCGAAAAAAATGATGATGGAAATTAAAAAAAAAAAAAAGAGCTGGCAAGCTTTAATTTACTTTTTAAAAACTTTTTGCACCCTGCAAAAAATGGTTGTTAGTTAGAGAATATAATCTGCTCCTTGTTTTCAGAACCCTCCAATTTTAATATCATAAATTCTTTCAAATCTGCTTCCGCTTTCCCCTTTTTATACTGAGATTTAATAAAGGAAACCATCTGGCACCTACTTAAAAAAAGTATCAAACACCCAAATGAGTTGCATAGGGAGAATTTTTCCTCTCTTCCTTAGAAACTCATAAATAAATATAGTGAAACAAATTTAATGAGGCATGGTGTAAAAAAAATATTTTTTTTTATTAAGCTTTATTTGTATTAAGCATAATTTAAAGCGTTACTTTTACAGAAATTACACAGAAAAAGAGAAAAAAGTTTCTAGCGTGGGTAGAAAATGAAAAGAATAAGTTAAAAACATGTTTACGATTTCGGAATATCTTTAAGCTTGAAAAACATAATATTTAAAAAGCTAAGACCCGTGTTTCTAAAACTTAATTAACGATATCACAAATATTATTTTGCGTGTTTTTTCTTCTAGTTTTGTTTTAAGTAGGAAAAAAGGAGAGAAAAAGAAACAAGTAAAATGTGATGATTATTTCTTGTTTTTAACGCATTTATATTTTCCATTTTTGTGTTAATGTTCTAGATTACATCAGTCTTCATATGGAATCTTAATGAAATAGGTGTATTCTGATCGTGTTTTTAAGTTATTATTGAAAAAAAAAGGGCTTACATCTCGAAAAGTAAGTAGTATTAGTCCCAGTAATGTCTGTATATAACCATGAGTTTGTGGCTATTTTCATACATGAAGTTTTAATCCAACGTTAAATGAGCACAAATGTACAGGTATACTGCAGATACGTGTTTCGGGGCTACAAGGAACCACTTTTTCAATGCAGGAAGTGTGAGCTTTAGGATGAAGAATCATCCGATAAATTTCATCATTTCTTTTGTTTGATGATTCTTCATCCTAAAGCTCACACTTCTTGCATTGAATAAGTAGTTCCTTGTAGCCCCGAAACACGTGTCTGCAGTATACCTGCACATTTGTGCTCATTTAACGTTGGATTAAAACTTCACATTAATCGCACAAAGGTATTTCTTGTATTTATTTTCATATATGCTTGATCGTTATACGTGCAATACATTAACTATACCGGGTTTCGAAAACGAATGACTCATTTGTAGTAACCCTGTACTTTAATTGAGTGATTTACAAAGGTACAATGTAAAAAATGAATGTTGTTTTTACAGTAGAATGCAACTATTTTTATAGTGATAAACTGCAAAAATAGCTAATTTTACAGTAATAAACCGTAAAATTTCTACTTTTACAGTATTAAACTGTAGGGGAAGACCGCCTATATTGGACCCCCTAAGAACAGGAGGCCTGTGTCGCTCAATGTGAAGCAAAACAGAAATGCAAAATAGGGCATCGGAAGCTAAATTTAATCAGGAACCGCCCTAGGAGCTTATATTTTCTGAAAATATGAAAATTATTTTTTAAAAAATTATCTTATAAAAAGTTGCAAAAGTCCAATATAGGAATATATGCGCCTAAATTGAACCATGCGCTTCCTAAATTGGACCGCACAAAGAAATCGTAGAATAATTTATGTTTGAACTATACACAGTTTTTTTCCACGATTTGCAACAGAATTTCTTTTGCTTCGGCCTCACTTAGACAGTGTTAATAAACTCACCGATGGCATTTCACACACTTAATCATGTTTTGCACTTCATCTCTATGACAAATATTGCAAAAATAATTGTTTTGTGCAGTTTCTTGCTTCTTCTTGTGTGACTTTTTTCTGCTCTATGCCACTTTTATACGGCGTTAGAATGATTGCTGAGATAGCCTTCCTTTTTGTTCCTTCTATTTTTAGGCAAAGGTGATATGTGAGCCGGCTTTACAAAATCATAGTTAGAGTTGACAATCATGTTTTGATGAGAACTATCAGCCGATTCTGCAGAACTTGTACTTATTTAAATCGTAGCTAGTTCTTGTACATGGTGTACAACTTACACCGAACGTGTAACCTGTTCAGTGTTCACTTTGAGTAGTTTTATCTGGACTACTTGACGCTAATTCTCTTGCAGCCGAATCAATGTCATTAAACACATGTCAATTAACAGGCTTAACTCCTGTTCTTTAGAATCAACTCACAGCTTTTGCCATGGCTATCAAGGCCATGGCAAAAGCTGTGCGGTTTGCCCATAAGAGTTACCAAACAGTTCTCCTGTGCGATATTAGATAATGGATCTCATTAGATGTTCTCGCATCCATGTATCACATGCTCGATTAAAATATGTAGACAGAGACTGAATAAAGACCACATCTACGTGTATGATGTGCTTAAAGAGAAATTATTATTATATCGTTCTCGTTAGCCAAATTTTATTGCATCAATGTTGTTTATGTAAGTGCTGTGCCTATCCATTAACAGAAAGCCATTCTTTTTACATTGCTTGGATTAACAGTTTTGATGAAATGTTGTATCAATTGTGTGAATTATCGTTTGTCATCCAACCTTTTTTTTTTTTGAACAAGCATATTGCTCACCAGGGAAGCTTTTACGATAAGTTCATACATGGAACGTAATCTTTTGAAAATAAGCATGGGGCGCTTGCAATTCTGTTGCACTCATGTAGCAAATAACCAGTGTATTTCTACCACGTTCACCACTCATTACTGCTCCAACCTAGTGTTTATCTCTATACGCAATATAATTTGGGGCTTTTGGACAATGAAATAACCGGCTTCATCTACATTAAACATTTTAGTAGCATATACATTGTTTCCTTCTAAAATCGTTTTGAAAATATCGAAGAATTTCATATATACATATCTCGGTAAATCAGCATACATTTTATTTAAGTTAATAAATATGTTTCACAACCTGAAACTGCAGCTTAATGGACGAAGAGAAAAAAAAACATACATTTTAAGAAGTTGCAGCTTCTACTTGATAAAAATGTGCTTGATAAAAAAGTTTAAATGAATATCGTGAATAGGTGTTAAAGTATGCTTAAAATAATTTTAACTACGCTATTAAATAAGACGAGTCACTTATTTTATGTTACGATTAATAAAAAGTCTTATTTAAAATCATATTCTTAAATTGGACCACCGGTCCAATATAGGAAAATTTTTTCGGTCCAATAAAGGAAAACACGCCATTTTTTATTCTTCAGCTCATTGCTCTGTCAAAAATTATCACAATCGGGCATATAAATACATCAATGTAATCCTTATTAAACACAGATTATAATACTGTAACAGCATTTTATCGCAATTCACAAGTTTTTGAGTTATCCTTCTAGAAACTAGTCCACAAAATAAGATTTCGCACGTTTTCAACACAAATCAAGCCGTAACTCACGCTAAACAGTTCGAAGACTGGTGAAACTTCATACACATTGATTTCTTTCCCAAAACTTCATATTTTTACTGTTAAAGTGTAGCACAGATCTCGGTACTAGATTTTAAGCCCGAGGTCCAATTTAAGCAGTGTTCCAATATAGGCGGTCTTCCCCTACAGCTAATTTTACAGTAATAAACTGTAAAATTACTTATTAAACAGTTTATTACAGTGCATTTTACAGTTTTAAACTGGAATCTCTGCTGCCAGCATTATACTGTTGTTTTTACAGTATATTGCAGCTAAATTTTACAGCAATAAACTGTAAAATGCTAATTTTACAGTAACAAACTATAAAATTGCTAGTTTTAGTTTATTACTGCGCATTTTACAGTTTTAATTTTTAACCTCGGCTATCAGTATTAACCTGTAAAAGCAACAGTTCACTTTTTGCAGTGTACTTATTCCCTAGTACTTTTCTAAATTGCTACTTCAAAATGAAGGTTACCTGTCTTGTGTAAGTCACTTTTGATCATTTTCTTTGGCATTCTGAATTCTAGCAAAATATCTTCCTAATTTATGTGTTTGAAAAATGTACAAATGTATACTTCTTTTTTCTACTAAATAATTTTTAATGTTAGTTTCGAACAAACAGTGCTCTAACCCTTAGAAAATCAGACATTTTTCACTCAGACAGCTCTATATTTCGTTTCAAAAGTTAATTTAATAATGTAATAAGTATTTTCTTTTTTTTTTTTGCATCATCTATCACATACATGATCTCTCAGGCAAAAGACGCTTTATTTATTACGAATTTTAAAATGAAATATAGAAATGTTACGCTTGGCCGCTTTTCCGTGGAATGTGCAATGTGATATTTGAAACAACTATCAATTGATAGTCATGTTTTGTTGCTTCTCAATCAGGGGGGAATACAGAATCAGTAAAAAATACAAAATCACATAATAGTACTAAAAATAACATTATAATTAACAATCCCACATTGATGCCAACTAAAACTACTTTAAAGCCATGCGTATTTTTAATCGTCCCACCTATTGCGACCGGCGTTGCAACAGTTGGTCTTGTCGTAAGTTGGTAACTTTCGGGTCTGCTGAGTGTGATATCTCTGGTTGATTTTGTTTCCGAGTGATCTGCGGCAGCCATGCGTTGTACAGTTGATCTTCTCACAGGCCCAGGGGTTGGAACAAGATGAGGTGCTAAGAATAAAATTTGAAGTTTCTTATCAGAAAAAAAATACATTTGTAGATATACACTTTTTTAGCAATATAACATTAAAGCCAAACTTCTATTGCTCATAAACGTTTCAACAAACCAACACAATTTCTGCCAGTAAAAATACAGACTTAATCCTTAATTCATCGATTGAGAACTCAACATGACGTTAAATGCATCCCACATCTTTTATTTTCCTGTTGACAGTACAAATTCTGCTTAAATAAAATGAATTCTGAAAATCCAAAAACATTAGTAGCAAAAGTAGTCATTTTGAGCTTTATAAAAGATTGCAGTTCCATTTCAAGCTGAATCTTTAATGGTTTGGAACAAACGTTAAAAAATTTGAGAGTTAACTCTTTATAAATGAGAGACTTCTTTTTTTTTAATACGAATCAATTTTTCTAGAACAAACGCTTTTCTTAACATCAAATGTTGGATTATGATTAAAAGTAATGTTGTGGATTTATTAACATTAATATATATATATATATATTAATTTGCTAACTGTGATAAATGTTGTTTAGCTCATTTCCTTGTTTTCTATCTGCAGTATATATTATATTAAAAAACTATTAATATTTCAATAATATGTGTTCGTCTAATGTATAGAAAGGAAAATTCTTTTATTCAGATCTTTTAGTTATCATGTTTTAATGTTCCTATTTCTACATATATTCAATATTTCGGCAATTCAGTGACGTTCATTTTACAAATTCCTTTTCAGTTCCTTTCATTAATTATAAAATAGAAAATGCAGTCAAAGTTTAACAAGGAATGAAATTGCTACAGTGTAACTACATTGCATGTGAAAGGAAAGCTAAAAAAACGTTTTGAAACTTCCAACAAAAAATCTTAAATATCATGTTACTATATATTGGTTCGTAGTTCCTGACTTACGCCACTCGTTCGCAATATATTTTTAGACTTCTTTGGATAAAGAAGCAGACGATTTATTGCGTATCAGAAGATACAAGAACATTCGATACTACAAAGACTGATACAGAACTACTTGAAATAGAACAAGATAGAGTGATTGCTTTTCTGAGACGTCCAATTCCTCCCTCTGAGTTACGTTCTACACAAGTACAGTTCACTATCGAAAAGAATCAAAGTGCAAAAGAAAATTTCGCTTTCCTTCAATAAGTCGATGATATATTTTTGATATGACCCGACATGTATCAGGATTTGAAGGAAATTATTGATTTTATTTAGCCTTTCGCTTCTTGTTTTTTCACTTTCTTTTCAAGGACTTCGGCATAAAATAGCAAATGAAAAAGAAAAGTAGTTTAGTTCATGATGGATGGCGTAATTTTTATTCTAAGATTGGAGCATTCTTTTTACTATTTTAAATCAGATTAAGGAAACTATTTTTGACGCTTTCGTTTTTATGTTTTAATCATTTCTATTTACTCTCTGCGCATTACCAAAATATTTTTATGTTGGATTAAATAAATATTCAGCGTAAAGTTAACCAATTTACCAAACATGTCAGTGAATTGATGCCACAAATGTTTATTGTTTAAAAACCCGTGCTTTAAATGTTCCACTTTTTAATTTCTCCTGCTATACGTTGAAAATGTGATTCCTTTTTGACATTAAAGTATTAGCTGTTGGCTGATTATTTACATATGTAAGAAAACTCTATGTAAACAAATTATACTCTCATTAAGGATTAGAACGTATTTTATTTATTATTTTTTTATTGTCTGAAGTAAAGTTTATTAAATTTTGCTTAAGTTTCTTTATTATGGTTTTTCCAAGTATGTTTTCATTCGAACTATTACCAAAAGACAATAACTTTGCAATTGATTATTTTAGAAGATGAAATCCTTGTTCAAAAGCCTCAAATCCGCAGTTCCATGCTTAATTCGCTTTGGTCTTAAAAAATTGATTTGTTAACTTTATGAATATTTTATGTCACAAATATTGTAATTAATTTTGTTCCGGGCAACGATTAGGAAGCAGATACGTGCTATTTCTGATTGTTTTTAGTGTAATTTGTTATATCATTTGTGAGTGGGTGTATTTGATTTTCATGTTACACACACCCAATAAGAAATCTCTTTAATGTGTATGACTTAGTGCTATAAAGCTTCAGTGTAACGAGTAAAAAAAAGCATGACATTGCAAATAATTTCAAAATTTTCATCAAAATCATTCCGCAATGAAATAATTTTTGACAAAAACTATTAGCTTACTTTGCCCTCCTCCTCTTTTGCAGGGTCCTTTGGAAGCTACAGAAATCGATTTCTGATACCTGCAGCTGAACAGTCGCAATTGGCATTCTGAACCATAAGTGCTTCCATCTGTACCACAAACAGTTTCTTTGTTGTCATCAGGAGAGCAATGGATATTGCAGGTGCACTGTGCTAGTCCATCTTTCTCTTGGCAGGTAGCACCATGTATGCAACGTAGGTCTTCGCATGAGCCAGAGATGGCTTTTGAAATGGATGCTAAATATGGGTCAAACAAAAATATTTCAATCGTTACGACTTTAAAAACTGTTTCATGTATCCAAATACATATTAGTGATGAAATCTTGTTAACAAACAAATAGTTACTTTTATATTTGGAATAAAAAAATGATGCAAATTTAAAACAAAAAAGAAAAACTTTTGATAACTTTTGCATTTCATTGATAACCATTTTTTTTTTCAAATTAATATTTTAAAATAATATTTTATATTTATAGTAAGTAAAAAAAATAATATTTTAAGCAGAATTTGCTAGCAAATACAGAGGAGTGATTCAAAGAACGGAGTGTCAAGTTCATATGTTCCAATACTTTTACACGCAATAGCAATTAAAAGCAAAATTTTCAAATGTTTTTATTTTAAAATGCTTGGAATACCAACACCATTTCATTCAACATTCAAATCAACATTTTCTTTTTTTTTTTTGAAAACTCGTCTTTAAAAAAAAAAAGTTGTAACTATTTTAGATATACGATTTTGTTTTTAGAGCTACATAAAAAATTTCCACTATATATCGTGAAGTTAAAAATCTTACTTGAAAGGTAGTTTTAAAATTTTACTACTTTTCACAATTCTTCAGCATTTAGCAAGATTTATCATTTATTAACATAATTCACTGAAATAATATTACGTCTGATTTATTAAGAAGGCTCAAAATGGGATCTAAAATTAGATGAGTGATTGATTTTACGTTTTGTGCTATTGAAAAATGAAGTTTCTCTCCTTCAATTTCACCGACACGTGTTTAACTTTTTTAGTAATATCAGAGAAGTGCTGAAAGTATATGTCTCTGTAAAGTCACAGTTATCATTAAAATAGGTTCTTTCAGGGTCCGAAATATGTAAATGCAACTGTTTTGAATTTTTGGCTATTTCCGTTGTTTTTGCAACTATTATTTTGTTGAATAAAGGCATTTATTTCTTAACAAATGCCATATATAGTACTTTGCTATCCATATATAATTTTGCAATTTGGTCAATTACATACTTTAGTATGACTATGACTATCAGATCAATTTGCTGTACATTGATAATGCGGAATTTCAAAAAATTAACTCCATATCCACTATATTTAAATTGTTTACTTAAAGACTTGAAAAAAATCTTAGGTTACCATAGTGAAAGTAAAACCGGGACGAATTTGAATAAACATTACGAGTAAACATGATCTAAATAAAAAACAGCATAAACTCAATTAAAAACAAAGCCCTTTAAAATGTTTTCGACACACCATTTTATTCTGAAAACGGCCTTTTTTTTATTGTCAGAAAACAATTTCTCAAAAAAAAATCTCATTTGGAACTACATAAAACAGTTTATACTATATATTATGAGGTTATAAATCTCACTGAAAGGTAGTTTTAAAGTTTCATTACTTATCGCAGTTTTTCAACATTTAGCAAAGAATGATCGTTTCTTAACACAATCCACTGAAGTAATATTATGCCTTGATTTATTAGGATAGCAATTACATCGCCAGATGTGATCTAGAATTAGCTGAGTGATTGATTTTACATTTTGTGTGATTTATGGTTAATGAATTTTTCTCCCCTTCAATTTAACCTACACATGTTTTACTTTTCCCCCTAATGACCTCAATGTTTGAGAAAGATTTTTAGTAATATCATGGAAACAGTGGAAGTGTGTATTTATTAAATGATCAGCTGTGACTATGATAAATAGCTTGCAGAAGTACTTTTGATGGTTTATAATGATGAAAAATATTTCCCAAAAAAGAAGGTTACTTACTTTAAAAGTACTGTCGGGGCAATGATACATTGCTTTAGTCATTACCGAAGAAAACGTATAAGTCATTCTTTGCCGAAACATTAATTTTATGTTGAAAGCTTGTTGTTGTATACTTTAAATTATGTGAAGAAACGGCTGGTAGCAGTGAAAACATCAAAGTAAATAACGACGTCGTTTCATTATCATTAGGTCCTCCAGAAGTTTACTCATTAACAATTAATCAATGAAATTGATAATTTTGAAAATAAAAGTATATTTTACTTTGCACAATTTGATGAAGTTAGAATTTCTGTGACATAGAGTGAGCTAGTTATCAGGAAATTTCTAATAGCGTCAAAGAAAGCGTTGATGTTGTACGTTATGAAAGTAATGACTTGGCAAAGTGTTTGCAAAGTCAATGTATGGACAATGCAAAAATTAATTTTTCAAACTAGATAAATAGTATTTCGTATCGTTATTTTTTATTTTTTTTATGTATTTCCGTGTATGCTAGTTTGAAAAACTACATGTCCAATTAATGGTTTTGGGCAAAATAAATTTATTGGTTTACAACCAAATAAAAATTTATTAAAATGTTTGTAGATAGAAATAATATTATCTGACAATTCGGATAAATTTAGGACGAAGAGATCTTTGTATTGATGAAGATCTTGTCATAAGTACTCATATGAACCTATTAAGAGTACAGTCCTTAACCGTTAAGACTTTTTTTAACTTCTAAGACCTTGTTGTCCATAAAAAAGGATCTTCAAAGTCAAATTCCAAAATCGTGTGAAATCTAATGCAAAAAATATTAATAAAGCAACAATACCTATTGTTTTGCAATGGAAAAATAGGTGTTTAGGACTTTCGAACTGGCAGTACGAGAGCAAAGGATTTTTATTTAATAATTCAATTTAATTAACGAATTTATACATTATTCTTATTATTATCATTGTTTTTTTATTCTTCTTATTATTATGTCTATTATTATTATTATTGAGAGTGACGCATACATAATATCGATGAAAATAATTTTAATGTTATTTTATTGTAAAAGCTTCAACACTAGAAAATGACACCTTTCGATGTATACGCTTGGTGTATGCTTTGACATTATGTAATGTTTTCTTTGGAGGAACGAAAAAATGTTTCTTGAATCATGCTTCTTCCTGCAAAGGCACTATTTAGCAGTAAAGAGTTGGCTCAAATTTCGAAAAAATCTCTTTTAAAACAAAAAAAAAGGGTGGTTTAAATAATTACCTTCTTTTTCATAAAGAATTGTGGATTTTTAAACATTATTATTTTTTAAATATTTTTATTTCTTGTTCTTAAAGTTAATTCATGCATAAATAATGTATTTACTAAAACCTCATGTTGTAAAAAAGACATTGTTAAAACAGGGGCAAGGAAAGTCGGTTTGCTTCGTCAAAATTAAACTACAATGATGTTTGAATTCGTAGTGATACAAAATCTCTCTTGTTTGACCTTAAGAAGAAATGCTTTCAAAAGCAAGTGTCAGATCATTAGATCCACACCATGATTAAATAAAACTCACCGTCCATGCATCCATCCGGTCCAAGAACCATCCCTGCTGAGCAAGCGTCGCACTTCATCCCTTTGATGCCTTGTTTACAGACACACCTGCCAGTCATTTGCTCACAATCATCACGCACTGATCCGTATTGATTGCAGTTGCAAGCTAATGAAAGAAACAGTATAATCATAATTAAGTCACTTGTATATGAGCTTTTAGGTTTTTTGTTTTCTGCTCAAGGTCTAGCTAGGTAATGTCTAAGTGTATCAAGGAAGCAATCTTGTGAAAAATAATTAAAAATATGGTTCTTAAGAATTATTCTGTCAACTATATTCTTCTAAAACAAAGACATCAACCAAAAGCAAATTAAGAAACATGAAATGCTGCCAAAAATCTTCTAAACTAAGTTTTTCAAGGTGAGTTGAGAGAAGGCATGTTTGACAACTTCAATATAGACAATCTGTCGTGCGTTTTGAAAATGGCCAATGGAACTCCTGCTTAAGTAATTCTAATCACTACTAAAGCTGTTACAAGTTCTTAAGTAGGAAACTTTAAGACTATATTCTAGTAAAAACTGTAAAAAAATAATAGTAAAATAAAAATAACAAGTAGCATCAAATAGTAAATGTGCCGTAAAAATACAGCTATTAAAAGAAGAAAAAGTAAACAATAAATTATGTTATGTCTTTAAAAATATGTATCGAATTATTGAGACGTACATTTTTACGTTCGACTTAGCAAAAGGAACCAGACATGTAGCAGATCGGAAACTAATTCTTCCATCATTAAAATGCACTTGCATATACGGCCACCTTAGCCTGTTTTGGTTTTTTAAAAAAATCATGGTTCCACTCTGCCCCACGAAACCTTACTTGCTTGACCTGAAGATTTCTTTTTCTTACTTCCTTAGAGTTATAAAATGGCAATAAATCAACAACAGCAAAGAGTTTGATATTATTGAGGGGGAAGCTGCCCCAGCCATTTCTATTATATTTATCAAAAAATATTTCGAAGAATAGAAGCATCGGCATGGCAAATATTTTATTTGTAATGGAAATTTCAAAGTCCGTTAGACATTTTATAAAACTTCAAAATAATTTTAAAAAAAACTTTTAAAATATAATTTTACTCTTTTCGGGTATTTTCCGGTACATTGGTTGGTTAAAATATTATTTTACTCTTAAAAATAAAAGCTTAAAGTGAGAAATAAACCCTTCTAATGACTATTGTATGAAAACTGCCATATCGAAGATAGAATGACACTTGTATTAAATTGCTACTCGCACATGTAAAAGTAGGATTATTCAGACTCAAACTAATTTTTGTTCAAAATACAATTTTTTTGTGATTGCCTATTAATAAATTTACCAGGAAGGGTTACATAGCTTACATGAACAGCCACTATTGCCTTCTGACGCTTTGTGAAGACCCCAATATCCGGGCTCGCACCTATCACATCTTAATCCACCAACACCAGGCTTACAAGAACACTGCATTGTTTCGGCGTCGCATGTCAACCCGTAGGATCCAAGTCTGTTGCAGTTGCATATACCTTAAAAATAATTTATATTAGCACAGAATATTTTCAGTCACTTAAAAAAATATTTTTAAAATAATTATGTTAAGGAACTTTTACTGATTTATTGCATGAAATACTTAATAGGTCTTTGTTTATGTTTTATTTATTTATTTTTTGTAAAATTAGAGTTCAACTATTTTTTTTTTGCATGAATTACTATAAAAGTATGTTTATGAGAAATACTGCCCTGTAACATTTGAAAAAATAATGGATTGTATTAATTATAAGGGCTACATTATCATCAAGTCGCTTGCTGCAACATGCTCTTTGCAGTTAATCTGATTATGTGCTACATAAAATAATGCTTTTTAATGAATTGTTTCGCTAATACGCTTTGTGCTAAAATATGTACAAATATATAGATTTGTTCTCTAATATGTTTAAGAAATGTACTTTATAATATTTGTAACAAGAATGTTATTCGTTAGAGTTTATAAAAATCGTCCATAGTTGGATCTCTGAATTGTCTGTCATTTTTAATGTTATTACAATGCAGTAGATATTGCAAGTACAAGTTTATTTATCTAAGCATTACGTTACGAATATTTTTTTTAGAATTAAGATAATTTTTTCTAGATAGCTAACCATATAAAAAGTAGTCAAAAATAGGATACATAATCTGTAATGTCAATTTGGAAAAAAAATATAATTGAGCAAAAATCTATTTTATAGTAAAAGATTACGTTAACAGTTACGTTTACAGTTTAAAAGATCATTGACACATGTAATTAAGAATACTAGTATATGTATCACATTTTCATGGTATATTTTAAAAATGTTTAAAATGGAACATTACTTGGACACCCAGCAAAATGAGGACCTGAAGCTGCCGTCTGATCATCTGGACAACAACCGTATGTGGAATCAACGCATGTTTTAATGAGAGCAACTAAAATAAATTAAAACATATATTTCGCTAAATATGTACTTTTGAAACACAAAAAGCACATTTAAAGTTTCACAGATTATTTCAACTTCAAACTATATATCTTCTAGAAATAAATAATACCTCTGTGAAAAAAAGAGAAGTCAAATGAAAATAACAGCGTTTTATTGCACAAAACTATACCTAAATGCATCTTAACTTGACACTGAACGTCACTACGGGCGGAGCCAATTAGAGCTGACAAGCAGTCAGCGATCTCCTCTAATTCGCCAAGTAGGCTGTGACGTTTTATCTAGCTCGTTTTTCATAGGCAAACGTCACGCTGACGTCACGATGTTGTTGCCAAGAAAGGTTGCAGTGTAGTATAGCAGAATACGGCATTTATTTTTTGCAGTGTTTTCTATGAATTTGCTAAAAACCAAAGCACTCAGATATCGTTTTAGTAGTGATATGTTCATTGTTGTTTCTGTTAGCAATGTGCTTAAATATGAAACAATTTCCTTCAATATAATGTAGTAGCGTGCCGGCAAAATTGTAGTTACGGGTCATTCCATCGTGACTAACGTAACATTCAGAGCTGATTTTATAACTCACTTCACGTGTAACTTAAAGGATAATTTTTTTTTTTTTTTTGCTGTGTTAGTGGATTGGCAACGTAGATGGTGTACATGTATTATTTCTGTTAAGAATTTAAAATAAAATTACTGACAACAGACATTTTTTCAACCAAAATATCAGTGTGACTAACGTAACATTTTTGCAACCTTGAAAAACAATGTTCATGTTATAAAGCAAACATTTCTGAAAGTTAAGAAAGGGCTAGAAATTGGCTGATATATTTGAAAAATATGGAATGTTAGCTTTTAAAAATATATATCACATTTATTAAATTTTGAATTTTTTTAGTCTTAATTGTCACTTTTGCTGAAAATGGAATGTGACTAACGTAACCATCGAATAACAAACAATATATAAATTTAAAAAAAAAATATATTATGTCTAATAGTATTGATAATTACATTACTTTTTCCTTTTTTTAAACTTATTATGTTGCATATTTTTATTTATTTGTATATTTATTATTATTTTAATAATTTAAGGTTTTTTTATTTTTTTTATTCTGGGGTAAGAAATTGTAAATGGAAAGCTCCGTTTTTACTTAATTGAATCTGTCAAAGAAAATTTGGCTTTTGCAAACTGAATATTATCAGGTTTGGGCCATTTGAATCTTTGACCTGTTTCTCTCATCTTTGATCTTTTGAGCCCAATGTTTGAACTTCCTAGAGTTAACTCGCGATTTTTTTCAACACCAGTTTCTTCATTCTTATTAGATTTTTATACAGTTGATAGATTTCTTCTAAGTTATACATAGGCAAACCCTTTTGTAGCTTCTTTCTCTTGTTGGCAACAAAGTTCTTTACAGATTTAACATCTTTCTTGTAGGAACAAAATCGCGAAATTATCACATTATTATAAAATTAGAGAACTTATTGTTTTGTATTATCCGACAA
>JAXGGA010001818.1:0-138941 GCA_038373865.1 Uloborus plumipes
CCCAGCGGTGGGAGACGAGAGGGACGCCCCGCTCCCCACACGTTAGAGATCCACGGAAAGGGCCGGGCCGGACCCCAGCGGTGGGAGACGAGGGGACGCCCCGCTCCCCAAAGAAGAGAAGAAGAGAAAGAGAGAGAGAGAGTAATAAAAGGACTGCGGAGGAGAGACCGAATCCAGATGAAAGGGACTCAAAAAACAGAGGTGATATTTTTATTTTCTCTCTTATCTTGTCTTGTACCACCCTCTGTAAATTTCTTGTAACTGTGAGACTTATGTTATTTTTTCCACTTTATTCTTTAGGAAAATTGGTCAATTTTTGGAGACGTTTGTATGTCTGAGTTCCACCTCGGAAAGGGCCGGTCGGACCCCAGCGGTGGGAGACGAGAGGGACGCCTCGCTCCCCACACGTTAGAGATCCACGGAAAGGGCCGGGCCGGACCCCAGCGGTGGGAGACGAGGGGACGCCCCGCTCCCCAAAGAAGAGAAGAAGAGAAAGAGAGAGAGAGAGTAATAAAAGGACTGCGGAGGAGGGACCGAATCCAGATGAAAGGGACTCAAAAAACAGAGGTGATATTTTTATTTTCTCTCTTATCTTGTCTTGTGCCACCCTCTGTAAATTTCTTGTAACTGTGAGACTTACGTTATTTTTTCCACTTTATTCTTTAGGAAAATTGGTCAATTTTTGGAGACGTTTGTATGTCTGAGTTCCACCTCGGAAAGGGCCGGTCGGACCCCAGCGGTGGGAGACGAGAGGGACGCCTCGCTCCCCACACGTTAGAGATCCACGGAAAGGGCCGGGCCGTACCCCAGCGGTGGGAGATGAGGGGACGCCCCGCTCCCCAAAGAAGAGAAGAAGAGAAAGAGAGAGAGAGTAATAAAAGGACTGCGGAGGAGAGACCGAATCCAGATGAAAGGGACTCAAAAAACAGAGGTGATATTTTTATTTTCTCTCTTATCTTGTCTTGCACCACCCTCTGTAAATTTCTTGTAACTGTGAGACTTATGTTATTTTTTCCACTTTATTCTTTAGGAAAATTGGTCAATTTTTGGAGACGTTTGTATGTCTGAGTTCCACCTCGGAAAGGGCCGGTCGGACCCCAGCGGTGGGAGACGAGAGGGACGCCTCGCTCCCCACACGTTAGAGATCCACGGAAAGGGCCGGGCCGGACCCCAGCGGTGGGAGATGAGGGGACGCCCCGCTCCCCAAAGAAGAGAAGAAGAGAAAGAGAGAGAGAGAGTAATGAAAGGACTGCGGAGGAGAGACCGAATCCAGATGAAAGGGACTCAAAAAACAGAGGTGATATTTTTATTTTCTCTCTTATCTTGTCTTGTACCACCCTCTGTAAATTTCTTGTAACTGTGAGACTTATGTTATTTTTTTCCACTTTATTCTTTAGGAAAATTGGTCAATTTTTGGAGACGTTTGTATGTCTGAGTTCCACCTCGGAAAGGGCCGGTCGGACCCCAGCGGTGGGAGACGAGAGGGACGCCCCGCTCCCCACACGTTAGAGATCCACGGAAAGGGCCGGGCCGGACCCCAGCGGTGGGAGACGAGGGGACGCCCCGCTCCCCAAAGAAGAGAAGAAGAGAAAGAGAGAGAGAGTAATGTAAGGACTGCGGAGGAGAGACCGAATCCAGATGAAAGGGACTCAAAAAACAGAGGTGATATTTTTATTTTCTCTCTTATCTTGTCTTGTGCCACCCTCTGTAAATTTCTTGTAACTGTGAGACTTATGTTATTTTTTCCACTTTATTCTTTAGGAAAATTGGTCAATTTTTGGAGACGTTTGTATGTCTGAGTTCCACCTCGGAAAGGGCCGGTCGGACCCCAGCGGTGGGAGACGAGAGGGACGCCTCGCTCCCCACACGTTAGAGATCCACGGAAAGGGCCGGGCCGGACCCCAGCGGTGGGAGACGAGGGGACGCCCCGCTCCCCAAAGAAGAGAAGAAGAGAAAGAGAGAGAGAGTAATAAAAGGACTGCGGAGGAGGGACCGAATCCAGATGAAAGGGACTCAAAAAACAGAAGTGATATATTTATTTTCTCTCTTATCTTGTCTTGTGCCACCCTCTGTAAATTTCTTGTAACTGTGAGACTTATGTTATTTTTTTCCACTTTATTCTTTAGGAAAATTGGTCAATTTTTGGAGACGTTTGTATGTCTGAGTTCCACCTCGGAAAGGGCCGGTCGGACCCCAGCGGTGGGAGACGAGAGGGACGCCCCGCTCCCCACACGTTAGAGATCCACGGAAAGGGCCGGGCCGGACCCCAGCGGTTGGGGACGAGGGGACGCCCCGCTCCCCAAAAAAGAGAAGAAGAGAAAGAGAGAGAGGGTAATGTAAGGACTGCGGAGGAGAGACCGAATCCAGATGAAAGGGACTCAAAAAACAGAGGTGATATTTTTATTTTCTCTCTTATCTTGTCTTGTACCACCCTCTGTAAATTTCTTGTAACTGAGAGACTTATGTTATTTTTTCCACTTTATTCTTTAGGAAAATTGGTCAATTTTTGGAGACGTTTGTATGTCTGAGTTCCACCTCGGAAAGGGCCGGTCGGACCCCAGCGGTGGGAGACGAGAGGGACGCCTCGCTCCCCACACGTTAGAGATCCACGGAAAGGGCCGGGCCGGACCCCAGCGGTGGGAGACGAGGGGACGCCCCGCTCCCCAAAGAAGAGAAAGAGAGAGAGAGTAATGTAAGGACTGCGGAGGAGAGACCGAATCCAGATGAAAGGGACTCAAAAAACAGAGGTGATATTTTTATTTTCTCTCTTATCTTGTCTTGTACCACCCTCTGTTAATTTCTTGTAACTGTGAGACTTATGTTATTTTTTCCACTTTATTCTTTAGGAAAATTGGTCAATTTTTGGAGACGTTTGTATGTCTGAGTTCCACCTCGGAAAGGTCCGGTCGACCCCAGCGGTGGGAGACGAGAGGGACGCCCCGCTCCCCACACGTTAGAGATCCACGGAAAGGGCCGGGCCGGACCCCAGCGGTGGGAGACGAGAGGACGCCCCGCTCCCCAAAGAAGAGAAGAAGAGAAAGAGAGAGAGAGAGAGAGAGTAATGAAAGGACTGCGGAGGAGAGACCGAATCCAGATGAAAGGGACTCAAAAAACAGAGGTGATATTTTTATTTTCTCTCTTATCTTGTCTTGTACCACCCTCTGTAAATTTCTTGTAACTGTGAGACTTATGTTATTTTTTCCACTTTATTCTTTAGGAAAATTGGTCAATTTTTGGAGACGTTTGTATGTCTGAGTTCCACCTCGGAAAGGGCCGGTCGGACCCCAGCGGTGGGAGACGAGAGGGACGCCTCGCTCCCCACACGTTAGAGATCCACGGAAAGGGCCGGGCCGGACCCCAGCGGTGGGAGACGAGGGGACGCCCCGCTCCCCAAAAAAGAGAAGAAGAGAAAGAGAGAGAGGGTAATGTAAGGACTGCGGAGGAGAGACCGAATCCAGATGAAAGGGACTCAAAAAACAGAGGTGATATTTTTATTTTCTCTCTTATCTTTTCTTGTGCCACCCTCTGTAAATTTCTTGTAACTGTGAGACTTATGTTATTTTTTCCACTTTATTCTTTAGGAAAATTGGTCAATTTTTGGAGACGTTTGTATGTCTGAGTTCCACCTCGGAAAGGGCCGGTAGGACCCCAGCGGTGGGAGACGAGAGGGACGCCTCGCTCCCCACACGTTAGAGATCCACGGAAAGGGCCGGGCCGGACCCCAGCGGTGGGAGACGAGGGGACGCCCCGCTCCCCAAAGAAGAGAAAGAGAGAGAGAGTAATGTAAGGACTGCGGAGGAGAGACCGAATCCAGATGAAAGGGACTCAAAAAACAGAGGTGATATTTTTATTTTCTCTCTTATCTTGTCTTGTACCACCCTCTGTTAATTTCTTGTAACTGTGAGACTTATGTTATTTTTTCCACTTTATTCTTTAGGAAAATTGGTCAATTTTTGGAGACGTTTGTATGTCTGAGTTCCACCTCGGAAAGGTCCGGTCGACCCCAGCGGTGGGAGACGAGAGGGACGCCCCGCTCCCCACACGTTAGAGATCCACGGAAAGGGCCGGGCCGGACCCCAGCGGTGGGAGACGAGAGGACGCCCCGCTCCCCAAAGAAGAGAAGAGAAAGAGAGAGAGAGAGAGAGAGAGTAATGAAAGGACTGCGGAGGAGAGACCGAATCCAGATGAAAGGGACTCAAAAATAGAGGTGATATTTTTATCTTCTCTCTTATCTTGTCTTGTACCACCCTCTGTAAATTTCTTGTAACTGTGAGACTTATGTTATTTTTTCCACTTTATTCTTTAGGAAAATTGGTCAATTTTTGGAGACGTTTGTATGTCTGAGTTCCACCTCGGAAAGGGCCGGTCGGACCCCAGCGGTGGGAGACGAGAGGGACGCCCCGCTCCCCACACGTTAGAGATCCACGGAAAGGGCCGGGCCGGACCCCAGCGGTGGGAGACGAGGGGACGCCCCGCTCCCCAAAGAAGAGAAGAAGAGAAAGAGAGAGAGAGTAATGAAAGGACTGCGGAGGAGAGACCGAATCCAGATGAAAGGGACTCAAAAAACAGAGGTGATATTTTTATTTTCTCTCTTATCTTGTCTTGTGCCACCCTCTGTAAATTTCTTGTAACTATGAGACTTATGTTATTTTTTCCACTTTATTCTTTAGGAAAATTGGTCAATTTTTGGAGACGTATGTATGTCTGAGTTCCACCTCGGAAAGGGCCGGTCGGACCCCAGCGGTGGTAGACGAGAGGGACGCCTCGCTCCCCACACGTTAGAGATCCACGGAAAGGGCCGGGCCGGACCCCAGCAGTGGGAGATGAGGGGACGCCCCGCTCCCCAAAGAAGAGAAGAAGAGAAAGAGAGAAAGAGAGTAATAAAAGGACTGCGGAGGAGAGACCGAATCCAGATGAAAGGGACTCAAAAAACAGAGGTGATATTTTTATTTTCTCTCTTATCTTGTCTTGTACCACCCTCTGTAAATTTCTTGTAACTGTGAGACTTATGTTATTTTTTCCACTTTATTCTTTAGGAAAATTGGTCAATTTTTGGAGACGTTTGTATGTCTGAGTTCCACCTCGGAAAGGTCCGGTCGACCCCAGCGGTGGGAGACGAGAGGGACGCCCCGCTCCCCACACGTTAGAGATCCACGGAAAGGGCCGGGCCGGACCCCAGCGGTGGGAGACGAGGGGACGCCCCGCTCCCCAAAGAAGAGAAGAAGAGAAAGAGAGAGAGAGAGAGAGAGTAATGAAAGGACTGCGGAGTGAATACGGCAAATACATAACATAGTTGTTTGTGAAATTATGTCGAACCAACAGTGGTTTCAAAAAGCATTTTTTTAACAGTATTGCCATCGAAATGAAAAATGTTGCCGAACGTTAGTAATTACTAGAGATTGGTCTCCAAACTTTTCAGTCTAAGTGCCAACTTTTCAACAGTCACTGGAGAACAAGACCCACACCAAGATTGCTTTTTAAACAAAAACTCAGTTCAGAATTGCTGGTAAAATTTTGCATTAGAGATTATTGATAGAGCTTGACACATCTAATACCTATATTTTAAATTTAGCATCATAGTGGCATTCGTGAACTACAAAACACGTTTCAGTTTCCATAAAATCTTCCTCATCCCCCAGTAGTCAGATTTATCAACACGAGAGGACAAAACAGTTTCCTCTATTACTGCGAGAGCTAACATTCATTGATCCGTACATTAATTAACCAAAATTACTTAAAACCCATCTTCTTTAAAACCCAATTTTCATCTTAACCGTAGTTTGTCCTATTTGACGAATACTACAAAACAAACCGTAAGTCAGGGATCGGAAACGTAGATCGTCTTAGCAATAGTTTGTGTTGAGAGTGTTCGAATAAACTAGACAAGGTTTGACTGTATTGTTATCATTATCATCTTTATTCTCTTGACTTTTCCCCCAATATGATTTAATGTATTTTTTAGAAAGATTATATCTTATACTTTAATTTTACAATCTGTTAAATGCATTAGAACTTAATTTCTGCAATTTGTAAACAGTGGAAGCATTGTTGACGCTGGGCTGCAACTGCTATGGGGTCACAAGCAACTTCCCTTAAATTACTACCACAAGAGAAGCAGCGGTATATAATACTGGTTACTATATAAATCATAAATATGGACAGTGAGGCTAGGCTCACAAAAGATTCGGAATGCCTTGAAATTTTCAGATCGTTCCTTACAAAAATTCCAAAAAATCTGGATTTTCTCCAGAGCACAATCACTTTAAGAATTTTAGAATTTCCGATTCTTAATTTCAATTTCTTCATTCTGTTGTTACTTAGAGCAGCTTAAGACAGTTAATTTTTTGAATAGTTTATGATAGTGTTACTAGGAAGAAGATGAGAGTATAGAATTTAAAGAAATATACAAGGTGTGTTCAAGAAATAACGGGAATTTTTAAATTGCGCAGATTTGGAGACTCTGATTGACAAATTTTTTCCTTGTGTTATGTTGGTAGAAGTACCCTATCAATAAAACATAAAATTGCCAGCTGTTTTCATTGTTACTTTTTCGTTGGCAACAGGTAAGGTTAGAAGTGTTTTATTAGTTTGGGGGACTTTTGTTGGATGACAGAAATGGAACAAAGAAGTTTTAAAATTTTGCGTAAAAAATGAAATAAAGTGTAACAAAGTTTGTGAAATGTTGACTAAGGCCTATGGGGATTCTGCTATGAGTAAAACAAGAGTTTACGAGAGTGGTATAAGCGTTTCCAAGATGGCCGCAAATACGTTGAAGATGACGAACACATCGGAAGTTCGAGCATGTCAACAACCGATGAAATCGTGGAAAAAGTGAGCAAAATGATTATGAACGATTGGTGAATCACAATCAGAGAAGTCGCTGATGATGTTGGAATATCGATTGGCTCATGCCATCAAAGTTTTTGGGTATGAAATGTGTAGCAGCAAAATTTGTTTCAAAATTGCTGAATTTTGGACAAATAAAGCGGCGAATGGAAGTTTCTCAAGAGTTACTAAATGAAGTCAACAATGATGCAGATTTACTGAAACGAGTTATAACAGGTGACTAAACATGGGTATACGGGTATGATTTCGAAACTAAGGTCCAATCATCCCAGTGGAAGTACAATGGCTCGCCAAGACCGAAAAAGGCTCACCAATTGCGGTCAAATGTGAAGGTTCTACTCACTGTGTTTTGGATTTTAATGGCATAGTGCACCATGAATTCTGGCCAAAAGGCAAAACGGTTAATGAGGTGTACTACTTCCAAGTTCATCGCCATTTGCGTAAAGCAATCAGGGCCTGATTAAGATATCATGGGCCAAATACTTTTTTGGGGGCCCCTGTACTGAGGCTTTACAATTTTAGGCATAGGATAAAACACATTTACGCATTGACTACAGTAATTTCAGCTAATTGGGGGCTCTAGGCCGCGGCCTAATTGGCCTATTCAATAATCAGGCAATGCAAGCAATCCATAATAAACGCCTGGATTTGTGGAAGGACGATTTATGGCGTTTGCACCACGATAATGCACCAGCACAGTTCATTGCTTATTCGTGAATTTTTAGTCAAAAACAATACTGTAATGATGCCCCAGCCTCCATATTCGCCAGACACGGCTTCGTGTGATGTTTTCTTGTTCCCAAAAATAAAAAGAACTTTAAAGGGTCGTCGATTTACAAGCCTAGATGACATTAAGAGTGCATCGCTGATAGAGCTAAAGGCTATCTCTAAGATCGAGTTTAATAAGTGTGTTGAGGATTGGAAGAAGCGCCGGCACAAGTGCATAATATCCAGTGGAGACTACTTTGAAGGTGACAACATTAATGTAGACCAATAAATAAATATTTTGTTCAAAAAACTAAAATTTCCGTTATTTTTTTAACATACCTTGTACAAAGCATCTTCTTTAAATTAAAAATCTGGTATGGACCCCACACCACTTCCTTTTACGTGTAAATTTCTTAGTAGTTGCATTAAGTGTTAAAAAAAGTGCTTGGAGTGAGCAAGGTAACAATTCAAATATTTACTCCCCTAATCTGCCACGAAACAATGCAAAAAATATTTTACAGTGGTTAATTTTCTAAATATTGCTGATTTTAATATCATTCAGTGAATTTTTCGTAAAATATCGCCAATAGCGCCAAATTTAACAAAAATCCAAAAAATAATTTTTTTGCTAAATTTGTCGCCAACTGGGCGATATGTCGCCAAGTTGGCGTCAAACACTTAGCGACCAAAAGCTTGGCGACATATTGCCAAGTGGTTTGCCAATTCATATCACTTGAGTCTGCATTGAAATTAACACTGATTTACCCCAAAAAAGGGGTAAAACACCCCCTTGGGAACATTCGAATGCAACCACAAGGGGAGGTGCACAACTAGACCATCTTCAAAGCCTACATACCAAGCTAGAAGCTTCTACGGCACATAGTTTTTGAGTTATGGGACCCACATACATACATACGCACATACGTACATACGCATACGTACATACAGACGTCATGAGAAAACTCGTCGTAATTAACTCGAGGGTGGTTGAAAAGGATTTTTCGGCTACTTATATGTTGGTTGGTACATATGCATGTGCTGACAGGTCGAAAAAACTACTGAACATTCATTCAGGGGTGAGCAAAATCAAAATTTAGACTAAAATTTGAGTAATTTTTTTTTCGCGATCACAATACTTCCTTTACTAAGTAAAAGGAAGTAAAAAGGAACGCATTTTTTGTCCCCCCCCCCCCCTCCCGAAAGAAAATAGGAAAAACAATAATTACGGAACAGCTGCGAGTACCACTAGAATTGCCAAATCAAACTAATAGATAAGTGACAAAAATAGTGATTTATGGAAAATTGATTTTTTGCCAAGAGAAATTTTGGACCAAAAAATACATTTTAATACAATGCTCGTAAAAAGTGGACTTCAATAAAAGGAAAAATTAAATTCTCTGAACACAAAAAATGGCAACAGTAATTAATTTATAATTACTTTAAAATAATGTACAAAAAACAATAGGCAGCGCAATGTACAAATAACATTCATGAATTACAAAATACTAATAATGCTTCAATTGGATGCTTCAATTGTTTTAAATGTCTCTTTTAAAACTTCAGCGGCAGCTATATATTCTTCACTTTCAGCAAGTTCTATTTCGTTATCCTAACAAAAGAATTAGAAAATATATTAATATAAAGAAGCAGAAACTCAAAGATGAAAATTACAAAATGATTGCTTAAAAAATCACAACTTGTACATTCAAATCAATTGCTATTGAAGTTCCCCATGGAACCCATTTCATAATCTATTTAGCAAGTAAAGAGGCAAGTAGAAAAAGCACGATTTGTTGCCAATAAGCAAGTTTCGTCCTGTTGATTAGAGCAACATATTGAGATGAGCCTTTATTCACTTAAGATTTGGAAATCAGAATTGTTCAATCTTAGAATCACACAGGGCAAAAAAAGAAAGAAAAAAAAAAGAAGAGGAATTAGAGAAAAAAAAATTTCAAGCAAAAAGATATCTATTTACATGTTTAAAGGAGTGAAGACTATGGCAGTTAGCCTTATTTGAAACAAGAGTGTGGCTGTGAAGTTTATTCCAACGTTAGAGATGCACAAATATGCAGGTATATTTGTGCATCTTTAACGTTGGAATAAACTTCACATCTATCGCACAAAGGTATTTATTTTCTTCAAGAGTGTGGCTTTAATGAAGGAGTACAATATTAAGAGACATCATGATAATACGCAGAGGGAAAATATTCATCAGAGAAGGACATTTTCAACGCAATAAAATTGGCAAAAATGAGTTAAAACAAAACTAAGGCGTCAGTAGTTCTTTTTCTTGAGAGCAAGTAAAGAATCTGAAACTAGTGTCTCTGTAAACTTCATATAGCAGAAAAAATTCCTAAATGTATGAAACTACACCAGGGGACATAATTGTAAAAGAACATCTTTAGTTTTTTTTTTCAACTTTTTTTTTCTTAACATTGAACAGTTCATGAGCTTTAAAAACCACTGGCTCATGCTATTTCGAGCATTAGCAAGTTTGGTATGACAATAACAAGACAAGATTAAAATCTGGTAGCTGATGTATAATTCAAATGCTAGAACTCGTTGTTTTATTTAGTTGTAATGGATAAATCAATATATGTAATGGATACGGCACAAGCAACTGGAGTAGACCCTCATTTGAAGCATATTTGATTACACGTGGTTTAAGATTTAATAAGTCTTTAACATTGTTTTAAGCTGATGAGTTTCGTTTTTACACTGATGCAGTATTACCAACAGATGAAATTTTCATTTCCTTCAAAATTCAAACTTCTTTTGACATTGCAAATAATATGCAAAAAACTGCATTTTGGCTTTCCAATAAGTGAGCTTGGACCACTGGAGCCATTTCTTTGCGATTGTTCCCAGAGCTCTTTCTCAGAAGTAAAATTATTAAATTCAAAAAATTCAGAGCTCACCGGAAGGAGAGCTTTTAGAAGGGACAACGGAAGATGGAACTTATAAGCATACTGACATCGATGATACACAATTGAAAACATTAATATTAAAAGCTCACTTTCAGTTTTGAGCTATTTCTAACTATGGCAAATGTTTATTCACTTGTGGTTTGTTAGTGAAGGAAGATCAAGTCGTGGCTAGTGACATGAATAATCTTAGACTTGTTATGGCTCTGCAAAGGACTACAGAGAAAAATAATTAATCATTACCGAAAGACTAATATTACCAGTTCTTTTATGCTTTCTTTCTGCATGCTTCACTAATTCAACAGTTATGCGGCTCACTGATTTTCAGGAATTTATTAATGTGGCCTCTTGGATGGCAACAGCTCATAATTTAAGTGGTACAAATGTCTTCTGTTTTAACAGATCTGTATTTCAAACCTGGTTTGGCCGAACAGACAATTAGCAGTAATAAAAAATTGTATAACAATTATAAGTAACAAATGAATAGACAATAAAATAGTCATTATATACAATGACTAATATTTAATCTAGTTTTTATGAATAGCAAATTCATTGCCCCTTTTATTTCGGTCACAATGTAACTATATCCTCAAATACGAATGTATGCTCATGACCTAAATAAATAAAATATGTTCATTTTATTCCAACGGAGAACATATTTTGCTTTGCAACTCTCGATGAATATTAGGTCTTAAAAGAAATTAAAGAGCTTTAAATACTTAAGAAAATCACGAATATTTAATTAATTTTTAGCATATCTTGAATTACATCTTCAGTCCAGAAAGAATTTAAAAGTTGAAGGTTGAAAGAAAGGAAATCATAAAAATTAGTTCAAACTGACAAAATTTGACTAAGACAAATATGAATAGATAATTCTTAACGATTTTCTAGGTTTCAATAAGCAAATTTATAATTCTTATCTTTTTGAATTTCTTCTTTCAGTAGTTATGTTTGTACGTGTGTGCGGTTCCCGTTTTTCTTTTTTTTTTTTTTCTTCAAATTTTGAGCATAAGAATTAAATTTAAATGCTCCAGTCAAATTCCTGCAGCAAAAGCAGTTAAATAGACTATATTTTCAAAAGTAGTTTGTAGTTGCTGATAACTGCATTTTTAGCAGTTACAGTGCTGGTTAACTATATTCCTATTGAAGCACTTGTGGCTCAAGTTTACTACTAAAAAAAAAAAAAAAAAAATCCAAATATGACTCAAATTGAATTTAAATTCTATAATATTTTAAGCTATGAAGTCAAATACAAATACTATGATGATAACGAAATAAACAAATAAACTTAAAACATACGAATAAATACTAACCAGAATTTCCTTTAGTTCAGTATAAGCAATGTTGTAGCGCTTCACTGTGTCAGGAATCATCATGATAGATTCTTTGACAACTTCTTCCTATAAGTATGTCAAAAGTATTTCAGTTCAAAGAATAATGAAAATGCTTTTAGTACAAAGAATATACTACATGTTTAAGACACTAAATATAAAAATCAGAATTCATTTCAACGGCCGATTTTATGGTAGATAAATTTAGATGGTTATAAGCATTAACCAAGTGAGTGCTTCTCAACCTTCTTTACTTAACTGTACACTTAAGAGTTTGCTCTATCCTCGCGGCACACCGAAAAAAATACCATATCAATACTGACACTAATTTCACAATTCTCTTGTCAAATTAAGGAAGAAAGAGAGGAAAAGAGACATGTTTCCCATTCAGAGAACAATCATGACTAAAATAGTTCATTACTATATCATTTCAGCTCCTTTATGAATTGTTTCAGACACAGAAATAGAATTAAGTACGGTGCTCATTACATCCAGCTTTTATATTACAATTGTATCTTTTTTTCAAACACTCAAGTATATCATTAAAGCACACAGCAGTTAAATGATTCCTTTAAAAGTTTTCCCATGCAGCAATTAAGAGAAAAATTGAAGTCAAGCCGCAAAATTTTACTTTCACCGTCACACTTGTGCCTCTTCACAGAGTTGGAGCTCTAAATTTTTCCCTGATCCAAAATTCCTCCACTTTTAAAGTGATCTTTCAAATATTAATTGTTTTCTTTGGTCTTTTAAAGAGACCTGAAAATTAAACATTTTAGTCAGTAGCGAATGGCTGGTAAATTTTTAAAATTTAGTAACCTTTTTTTTATTAACAGAAATCACTTTACCCGGGGCTTTTCTTTTCTCAATGAAAAAATTAAAGCAATCTCAAGACAAAATGCAGAAAGGTAAAGTGTGGATAAAAGGTTTAGCATACAAGACCTGTTGCTACATTGAATGCATATTTTTACAAGTGGAAAAAATAATGCAATAAAAATGCAAAATGAATACTTGCTTCAACCTTCAATTTTTGTAAAAGAAAATTTAATGAGTACTCATAGAATCTAAAAAACAAGATATATTTAGTGGAATGTTTTACCAAATGAAACAAACCGAAAAATAAAAAAAAGTTGTTCAAATACATTATGTAATTATTTTTAAATGTTCTATTTTATAATGAAATATGTGAACTAAAATCTGAAACTCAAAAGCAAATAGGACCGGCCTAGTTGGGCCCAGAACCTGTTGCTGGTCATCCCATTTTTAGCCTACTTTCCCGTTAAAAACAAAATAAAGACGAAAAAAGTATTAAAAGTAGCTTAATGCATCTAAAAAATATCGCCAAGTCAAAAAAATATCGCCAAGTTAAAAAAATAAAAAGGTAAATTGAATATCGAAAAATTAAAAATTTGAAAGTAGGGTATTGAGATGGGGAATTTGTTTCGGTCGGTCGGTCGGTCGGTCGGTCGGTCTGTCTGTCCCCCCCTAATAACTTTTGAATGAACATTCCGATTTGGACAAACTTTTTTTTGTTGGAAAGATCTCGGCGAGTACAGCTCATTCCCATATTTGATTTTTCGATTTGAACAATTTTTGGTTCAACTTTGAACCGTTCAAACAACCCGTCCCGCGATGCTAACTTTTGAGTGAACAGTCCGATTTGAACAAACTTTTTTTTGTTCGAAAGATCTTTTCAAGGATACTTCACTCCCGTATCTACATTTTCGATTTGAACAATTTTTCGTTCAACATTGAACGGTTCAAACAAGCTGTCACCCCTAATAACTTTTGAATGAACAGTCCGATTTAAACATTTTTTTTTTTGTTCGAAGCATCTCGGGAAGGATACTTTATTACCGTATTTAAATTTTCAATTTGAACATTTTTGGTTCAACATTGAACCATTCAAGTAACCTTTCCCCACCTAATAACTTTTGAGTGAACAGTCCGAATGGAATAAACTTTTTTTTTGTTCGGAAGATCTCGGCGAGTACAGCTCATTCCCATATTTGATTTTTCGATTTGAATAGTTTTTGGTTCAACTTTGAACAGTTCAAACAACCTGTCCCGCGATGCTAACTTTTGAGTGAACAATCCGATTTGAACAAACTTTTTTTTGTTCGAAGGATCTCAGCAAGGATACTTCATTATCCTATTTAAATTTTCCATTTCAGCATTTTTTCGTTCAACATTGAACCGTTCAAGCAACCTTTCCCCACCTAATAACTTTTGAGTGAACCGTCTGAATGGAATAAACGTTTTTTTGTTTAAAAGATCTCGGAGAGGCTTTCCCATACATTTCCATATTTCGCTTTTTGATTTGAACCATTTTTCGTTCAATATTGAACCATTCAGAAAAAAAAAATAACATTAGCGTCTACAGGGAATTTAAGTTGAATGTTGATTCTGAACTTAAAGTCGGATTTCCTTCAAACTAACTTTGTAAGAAAATGGTTTTGATAAATAGTGTTTGTAAAGTACTTTTCTGAGTAATCTTCTGTGAGGACTTTGATTCCGACTCCGACTCCGCAAACGTGGCGGAAATGCAGGCTCAGAAAAAAAAATGACTGACTGTGCAGACGATTTTTTGTTTATTTATTCATTTGTTTTATTTTATTTATTATTATTATTTTTTTTTGGCACACGATTTTTTTTGTAACAAAAATTTTTCATTCACGAGAACATTTTATTCTTTATTTATATTTAACAACTGGCAACTGATTAAAAGTGAAATTCGAGACATTTTATTAACGGACGAGGTTTTTTTTTCTTTCTTTGATAAAATACGTTTTGATGCTCTTTGTACTTTTATTTATTTATTTATTTATTTTATTATTATTATTATTATTATTTTGAAAACAATGGAGGATTTTTTCTACGGAGGAACTGTAAAAGTTGCACTCTTTAAAAGGTGCGACAAAGCTTTATTTATTCGTTAATTACTTTTTACGTGTCTATTTCATCTAATGAGAGGGGTATATTTTGCTTTTCGAAATCAGCTCTATGTGCTAAAAAGGTATGTTTGACATAATTTTCAGTTTCAGATAATCAAGAGAATAATGATCAGATGCGAGAATGCCGATGTCGATGTACGGGAAAGTAGGCTCGTTTAGTTCTTGACAGAACTTCTTGTTATTTGTATAGTTGTCACAACTAGAACACATACAGAGGTGGAGCAGAGCTGGAATGTCAAACATTTTTTGGCCATGCATACACGCTGACTAATAAATCACTAAAACTTTTCATTCCACTACCCTGAAGCTGATTGTTAAGTTTTTATAACAGTGTTTAGCTGAATTGTTATTATTTCTCTCTTCACAATGCTATGTTTTCAAATAATTTCTTCTCTACATAGCTTTCTAAATACTTAAATCACTGAACAATGCATTTATATTTTTTAAGAAAATGATTTGGTCATAAATAACTAAAAGAATCAATGGAAATACAAAGCATATGTTTGGTTCATTAACTCAAACCAGAAAAAGTCTAGTAAATGTCACATCAAACTGTTAAAATAATCACATATTATACCTGTTTCCTCACTAAATAGCTATCTTCTCCTGAAGCTTGCATTTTTTCCAGCTTTGCCTTTTCTTTTTGAACTTCCTTTTCATACATTAATTTCTCTTTCGCAAGCCTAGACATTAAATTGAAACATAATTTAAGGCATGGTCATCAAATATTTTTTCTACATAAAGCAAAAGAGGTGAATGAATAAATAAAATGTTGTTATCTTTTGCAAAGTTGATAATTTATCACACAATATCGTTATGTGCTGGATTAATGCTCTAGATTAGGAACTTTGCCAAGGACGACCAGAGTCAAAATAAAATATATGATCGCCATTTTTGCACTTATGATTCATTTCTTTAATAAAGTATATTCAAAGTGCAAAAAGTGATTACCGTATATACTCGCGTACAAGTCGAGAAATTTACTCCAAAAAATGAAGTTGAAAGTTAGGGGGTCGACTTATACGCAGCGCAGAATTTCCGAAAATTTTTCCCGAACAACTTTTGAGAAAAAAGCACTCAAAAAGTCCAACTATTTTAAACAAACGCTAAAGAAGTAAGTACTCATACATTCTACTGCATGTTTGCATGGTTTGATTGTGAAAAAAAAAAAAAAAAAAAACAATAAACGACCGACGGCATGAAAAGTGCGGGAATTGCCGTATTCGCGAACTTTCCAATTGCAGGGACAAAACCGAATGTAATACGGCAGCATCGCAAAATTTTCTCGATAATAATGCAAAATAAAAGCAACTGATAGCAAAAATTGTAACCGCAAAATCGAACCCTTACAAAAATCGCGATCGTAAAATCGAACCCTCTACAAAAATCGCGATCGCAAAAATGAACCCTTTTTGTGAAAAAGAATAACAATCGTGATATTTTTAACACAAGAATGTTCAGTGCATTTCATTTTCCTTCTTTTCAAAACATTTATATTCAAAAATCGCGGCAAAACGTTCCCGATCGTTTCAGAAAATGCGGTCTCGACTTATACGCAGGTTTTCGATTTTTTCCCGATTTTCCTTTAAAAAGTAGGGGGGTCGACTTATACGCGAGATCGAACTATACACGAGTATATACGGTAACTTATTTGGAGTTTGTAATATTAACAACAAATTAATGAATTGTGATACTAAAAATTGGGAGCATTTGGCAATGGAATAAATTAATGTGATCAAAAAGAAAAAGATTTAAAAAGTACTTTGCTCATAAAATTTTTCCCGATTTAGAAATTGCCCGAGTTTTATGAGCAAATAATAAATTGCTATTTATTTTCATTTTGGACCTCAGATGCGTGCCTTTCTTTTCAGACTGGGCAACGAAGTCTGACACCAGTAACGTCCTGGTGCTCCATTTCTTGGGCTTACACCAGGGTTGGCAAGTTTTTGACAGTCGGAGGTTTTATCCGGTTTTAACCGTGGTTTTTACCGTCATGTCAAAAACCCCTTTTTGACATGGTTTTTGACATAATTGTCAAAAACCTAAATTTCTGTCCAAAACATGTTTAAATTTGATATTGATAATCAAAATACATTTTCAAATGAATTTGACAATTTCTGATTTCAGACACTGAAGTAAACTTTTGGAGTTTTAGGTTATTAAAATAAAGTGTAATAAGCAATCCTAATCATAATTGAAGGGGTCGGGAGTAAATAATGGTAACTAGCATTTTAAAAAATCAAACATATGGCTTTTGAATATGGCTTTATTGCTTCGAGGAATTACTGTAACAGATTTTTTTATTTTAAAAATGAAGTGGGTACATTAATTAAGTGCTGTGTGTCTTGGGTATACTTAATAAATTTTTACAAGTGATTTTTTTTAATTTTAATTTGAAATAATAAATTTTAACTAATAAATAAATAAATAAAATAGTTTGATCAAAAATATTTAGCAGATTTGTACACTGAGTACTAATTAATTCAGTTTTGCTTTTACTCAAAACAAAAAAAAATCACTTTAACCCTTTCACTGCCATTTTTTTCTGAGAAAAAAATAAAATAAGTACTTAAATACATATCAGTTATATTGCAAATATTGTTAAAATTCTGAAAAAGGAAAAAAATTACACTGAATATTGTCAGTGATATCAAGGAATACCAGCGGGACATGCATTCACAATAATACACAGCATATTTAGCTCATAGTGTCATTTGAAACTGCGGGACATATATGTCCCTTTGGTAGCGAAAGGGTTAAAGTGATGATGTAAAGATTTTTAGATTGATAAAATAGCTAACTAATAGTTATTAAAACATTTAAACAAAACTACTTTAAAAACTGGATTTAACTTTTAATACTTTTAACTTTTTTCATGGCATAAGTTAATTTAAAAGAATGAGAATTAATTTTCATTTAATTTATTAATTTAATTTTTATTAAACTTGACTAATGAGATAACTAATTGATAGTTTTTAAACATTTAAACAAAACTTCATTGAAAACTGGATGTAAGTTTTAATATTTGTAACTTTTTTCACGGCATAATAAGTTAATTTAAAAGAATGAGAATTAATTTTCATTAAATTTATTAATTTAATTTTTATTAAACTTGATTGATAAGATAACTAATTGATAGTTATTAAAACATTTAAACAAAACTACTCTAAAATTTGGATTTAAGTGTTAATATTTAACTTTTTTTCATTCCATAACAAGTTAATTTAAAAGAATATGAATTAATTTTCATTAAATTTATTAATTTAATTTTCATTAAACTTGATTGATAAGATAACTAATTGATAGTTATGTAAACATTTAAACAAAACTACTTTAAAAGCTGGATTTAAGTTTTAATATTTAACTTTTTTCACGGCAAAACTAGTTTAAAAGAATGAGAAATAATTTTCATTAAATTTATTAATTTAATGTTCATTAAACTTGATTGATAAATGCATAAATTTTATTTGATATTTTTCAGGATGAGAAACCTTATACGTTTATATACATTATAAAAAATCTCAATAACCACTGTATTTGAGTTTTAGACAGGTTTTCGACAGGTTTTTGACGTTTCCGACGTTTTTGACAGGTTTTCGACGTGTCATGTCAAAAACTGGTTTTTGACGTCAAAAACCCAACCCTGGCTTACACACACACACAATTTGAATCCAAGATTTCAAAATTCATTTTTTTTTTAATTTATTCCTTTTTACTTCCTTTTACGCAGTAAAGGAAGTATTGTGATCACGAAAAAAAATCACTCAAATTTGAGTCTAAATTTTGATTTTGCTCACCCCCGAATGAATGTTCAGTAGTTTTTTTGACCTGTCAGCACGTGCATTTGTACCTACCAACATATAAGCAGCCGAAAAATCCTTTTCAACCACCCCCGAGTTAATTACGACGAGTTTTCTCGTGACGTCTGTATGTACGTATGTGCGGATACATGTGCGTATGTGGGTCGCATAACTCAAAAACTATGTGCCGTATAAGCTTCTAGCTTGGTATGTAGGCTCTGAGGATGGTCTAGTTGTGCATCTCCTCTTGTGGTTGCATTTGAACTTTCCCAAGGGGGTGTTTTTCCCCTTTTTTGGGGGGTAAATCAGTGTTAATTTCAATGCAGACTCAAGTGATATGAATTGGCCCGACCACTTGGCGATATGTCGCCAAGTGTTTCAGGCCAACTTGGCGACATATCACCAAGTTGACGACAAATTTGGCGAAAAAATTATTTTTTGAATTTGGGTTTAACTTGGCGCTA
Source organism: Uloborus plumipes (assembly GCA_038373865.1). NCBI lineage: Eukaryota > Metazoa > Arthropoda > Arachnida > Araneae > Uloboridae > Uloborus > Uloborus plumipes. The sequence continues at coordinate 19,025 of JAXGGA010001818.1, forward strand.
TTGGCGATATTTTGCGAAAAATTCATTGAATGATATTAAAATCAGCAATATTTAGAAAATTAACCATTGTAAAATATTTTTTGCATTGTTTCGTGGCAGATTAGGGGAGTAAATATTTGAATTGTTACCTTGCTCACTCCAAACACTTTTTTTAACACTTAAGGCAACTACTAAGAAATTTACACGTAAAAGGAAGTAGTGTGGGGTTCATAACAGATTTTTTTTTCTTATTTTCAATATTAATTTGAAAGATATAATTATACATTCATGGCCTGCGCTAAGAATTTTATTTTGTTAGCCAATAAATTAGCCAAGTTCTGAAAGTTTAAGCCAAATTTCGAAAATTTTACCCAAAGAATTTTAATTTTGTTTTTCTTAAAACAATACATAATTTTTTTTTCTCAGTGAAAATCTCTGAGAATTTTTTGTCTGCCAATACTTAAGCTAAATCAGAATTTTATTTGCCAAATTTTCTCTTTTATAACATTGGTGAGGTGGCGAATGCTTAGCGCGATCCCCGACATTCTTTTCATTAGGAAATTTTAAAGATTAGATAATATTTGCTACAAAGCTTTTTAATTTCTAATCCAGTATAAGTATTAATAAAAAATATACATATATTGTCACAGGTAACAAATACTACTGCTAATGATAATGGAATAGATTACAATAAAAAATTCTTTACAGCAATCTAAAAAAATCTGGTATGGACACCACACTACTTCCTTTTACGTGTAAATTTCTTAGTAGTTGCCTTAAGTGTTAAAAAAAGTGCTTGGAGTGAGCAAGGTAACAATTCAAATATTTACTCCCCTAATCTGCCACGAAACAATGCAAAAAATATTTTACAATGGTTAATTTTCTAAATATGGCTGATTTTAATATCATTCAGTGAATTTTTCGCAAAATATCGCCAATAGCGCCAAGTTGAACCCAAATTCAAAAAATAATTTTTTCGCCAAATTTGTCGCCAACTTGGCGATATGTCGCCAAGTTGGCGTCAAACACTTGGCGACATATCGCCAAGTGGTCGCGCCAATTCATATCACTTGAGTCTGTATTGAAATTAACACTGATTTACCCCTAAAAAGGGGTAAAACACCCCATTGGGAACATTCAAATGCAACCACAAGGGGAGGTGCACAACTAGACCATCCTCAGAGCCTACATACCAAGCTAGAAGCTTCTACGGCATATAGTTTTTGAGTTATGCGACCCACATACGCACATACAGACGTCACGAGAAAACTCGTCGTAACTAACTCGGGGGTGGTTGAAAAGGATTTTTCGGCTGCTTATATGTTGGTAGGTACATATGCACGTGCTGAAAGGTCGAAAAAACTACTGAACATTCATTCGGGGGTGAGCAAAATCAAAATTTAGACTCAAATTTGAGTTATTTTTTTTTCGCGATCACAATACTTCCTTTACTTCGTAAAAGGAAGTAAAAATGGAAAAAGCATAAAATTTATGATTAGTGGAATGCCTTGAAATAATCCATTTCTTATTTTATTGAAAATTATTGAAACTTTTTCAATAATAATGAACAGTAAAAGTTATAAACAGGGCCGTATTTAAGGAGTGGGTTTTTAAGGTTTACAGGGCGCAGGGTTGCCACAGGAAAAATGTTACAAAAAAGTAGCAAAAGTCGCCTAAAAATACTAAAAAAGTTGCAAAAAAGTTGCCTTCAAAATAAAAAAAAGTTGCAAAAAAGTAGCCATCAAAAAAAAAAAAAAGGTGCAAAGAAGCTGAATAGAAACGTGACAAGCTAAACTGAATCATGAGTAATGCTTTGAAACAAGTTCAGAAAATAGACATAGGGTGAGTTCTGGTAAGTGCGTCCACGGGGTAAGTGCGTCCACTGGGAATTATATGAACACTGTCTTGAAATGGCTTCTGCAACGCATCGACTATGTTAGATAACTGTCTAATGATAATTTCAATAGGTAGAATTCAGGCCTGGATTCAATAGACGAAACACAATCAGGCATAACTTAAATGTCTTCAAAAAAACTCTTAAGTAAAGATTGAGAAGGTTTTGTTTCAGTTTCTCTTGTAGTCATACCAAGCAATTAAAGTCAAGAAATGCAAGTTGTTTCTTTTAAGTAATAGCTACTAATAACATACATGGGGTATTTTTATCAAATACTCTAACTAAAATTTGTTTATATGACGGTACGCACTTTCCCTTTCTTTAAAGTAAGGTGGGGGTAAGTGCGCACCATTATGATGGGGCAAGTGCGTACCACTATCATGAGGCATATGCGTACTATTATGCGGAGCAAGTGCGTACCATTATGATGAGGCAAGTGTGTACCATTACGTGGAAAATACGACTCTCGTAATTCATCTTTAATTTTGCTTATAACTCTTTTATAAACCGATTATAAATCCGACGTCATTTCCATCAAGTATTTATATTAACATTGAATGCGGCATAAGATTTCAATTTTATTCATTACCTCTGAAATATATTGGCTTTTAGATATCAGTTAGTAAATTTTTCGTTGAAAATAGCGATCATGAGCTGTACTTAATTTAAACCAGAATGACAAATGAAGCAATGAAATTAAGTGAAACACTAAATAAGGAACCAACAGATTCAAAAAACGAAGGTGGAGTAATGAATAAATTATATTTAAGAAAATTAAAGAACACCTTGTGAAAAACTATTTGAATGTACAAGAAAAAAAAAGTACAAGTATCACATCATGATCAATTATTCTCTTTTTTGCTCTTTATTTTGTGTTTTTTCTTACTGCTGCTGATTCTAATAAGAAAAATATTTTAAAACCGTATTTATTCAAAAAAAAGAAAAAAAACGAATTGTTCACACAGGTCACCTAACGATCTACCATACAAATAGAATTAAGGAAAATCACAGGGGTACGCACTTACAACAAAGCTATTGGACGCACATGTCTCATCTTTCATTTAAGAAGGGGTAAGTGCGAACCCTGGCTTAAATACAGACAGATTAATGTATTTAACCAAAATAAACTATGTTGTCTTTGAGTGATTATTACTAAATAAAAACAACTTACATTTGCTCACTTGGTCTTATTAAAAGGACAGAGGAAGAATCACAGACACAACTCTCTCAATCTTCAAATCACAGTTGTTCGCAAGAAGCGTAGAATATCACTGATTGCGTTTCATCCATGCAAGCAAGTGCTGATCTCTAGTATTAGGAATTATCCCAAGGCAACTACCTAACATATTTAATATGTGCCAGAAGTTTTTTCCTGCTCATATTCACATAATTTAAGGTGGACGCACTTACCCCGCTAGGTAGGGAAAGTGCGTACCTTAGAGTAGGTGTCATAAACCAGGTCACAAAACCTATGCTTATGGTTTATTTTACATATTATATGCTTGAAAATCTTAGGGATCTGGAAAGAAAACTAACAAAAAATTGTGAGTGTACAAGCTTTTTCAACAGAGCAGCATCCCTGAGAACATGAACTTTGCAAAAAAGGGTACGCACTTACCAGAACTCACCCTATTTTGAACTAATGGTTAAAGGTACAAATGAGGAAAAAAACAAAACAAAAGAGTACAATTGAGGCTGCTTACTTTACAAGACTGCTGCCATTCAAAAGAAAAAATAATAATACTCATATAAATACAGAAAAATTACTCCGAAAATCTATGTTTTTGCTTTTTTACAGAAAAATAATTCTAACAAAGTAGTTTTCCTTTTGTTCATTAAGCAATTTAATTTATTTTCTTCATCTTCATGCTCTCTTTTCTATTAATCAACTTTATACTGCTGAGCTATTCTAATACTTTCAATGTCTTTTGCTTTAATAGCTGATTTTAGCCTCTGGTTTACCTGTTTAAAAAGTACATCAGCTGATTTTTGAGTTTCCTTCCTCTCTCTATTTACAAATTTGACTTTTTATTCTAACTTTTTAACAGATCCCTTCAAACTTGACAGCTTTTCTTTTTCTATTTCTCTTTGTTTCAACTTTTCTTCATTTTCTTTTTCTAATCTCACAATTGCTCTTCCTTCTGGTCTTTAAGGTAGAACTGGTATGATTTGTATGCACCATAAGCTAAATTTAAAAGTTCCTTATCAATTTGGAACTGTGCAACTGTAGAATAGCGCTTCAGAGCATCTTATAATAAGCCTGTCATTCAATACGCGTTCCGACATCAAAGATTTATCTTCCGATAGAGTTATCCTGGATATTGAAAACCCCTGAATATTGAACTTCACTATTACCATGAGGCTAAATGTGACTAAAAATGAATGTTACTTTCTCTGATAAAAATCATTAAAATTTGGGTAGCTTAGATGGATTATAATTCTATTAGCTTGACTAGAGAAAAGATTTGATGAGCATAAGTTGTGCTGCTTTTACCATTAAAATCTGGCTTATTTGGGACACTGTTTCCGAAGAGGCTCAAGCACAATTCTTTTTTTTTCGGGGGCGGGGGGGGGGGGGCATCTGACGCAGTTGTTTATCTACTTAGCTGTCACATACTGTTTTTGACCCAAGTAGAAGTTTTGTAGGATTAAGGGGCGAATCGCCAGTTTTAGCCGTTTTTACAATTCCTTCATCCTTAAGAAATATAATTTTTCTAGGCCTTTTTGATCAATGCACATGTCTGAATTTGCTCTCCACGAAGTAAAAAACAACGTACTATCATACTAGTGCCAATTTAAAAGACGAAAAATCAGCAAAGTGGATTCCTTTCCAAATTTCGGCTTCCAAACTTTCTCTTCTTCTTTACATGAGAACTACAGAGATATGGAAGTTTGATTATTCATTCAGCAATCTCTGCACCTTAAAGTCGAAGCAAAAAGTCCCACCTTTCCTCCAACAATTTCTTTTCAAAAGATATTTTCATAAAATCCGACTTTTGTCTAAACTTTTGCAACAGCAAAAAAAATGTTTTTTGTAATTTCCGAATTTTGTTTCGGTTATTTTTTTAAAAACTCTACACACATATTTGGGACAATATTGTCTACCTACAGCAGAAATTCGAATGCATTTCGCTGAATAGTTTTCTTTTTATTCATATATTTGCATTTTGTCTACTATTTTGCATCGCACTGTATAAGGTTTCAGCTTTTGGAAAAGCGTAGATATCAGTAATATAAGAAGTATAAAAATTAGTTCCATACAGGATTGACTTTCGTTTTCGCATCACTTAAGCCACGCCCAACTTGTTGATTGGATGCAGTGGATCGGTGCAGCCCATAACGTCTATTTAGGAAAGGTTTTATTCTTGAAATGGAAATTACTTAAAACCATGGGTGAAAGAAAATCTCCAGGTGTTTAAAAAGAAAACTTATGTCAGGAGGGAAAAGTCTCCAAAAAAGCAGATTCAGTGAAGAAAAGTAGCTTTTTGGCCTGTTTTTGCATAAAAAAGTAGCTAAAGTCGCCTTGTGTCTAAAAAAGTAGCAAAAAGTAGCATTTAAGTATCCTGTGGCAACCCTGAGGGCGAGGACTGCTGATGGTTTTTGAAAAAGGTGAGAGAGGCAACAAATTTTAAAACAAAGGTGACTAAAAGGTGACAAAAAAGTAACTAAAAGGTGACCAAAAGTAATTTGTTAAGAAATAAAAGAACAGAAAACGATTATCATTATTTCTGACTTTTACCAAAATAGCCTGAATACTATTTTTAAAGACTTAAATTCTGAACATGAACATGATAGAGCTGGAAATAACAAAATAAATTATTTCAGGACATATTTGAAAAAAACTTTCAGGGTAAACTGTTATGCAGGGGTGATTATAAGTTCATAAAAAAATACCTGAAAGTTTCAAAGAGCAAATGTGTGTATGTTAGGGGGGAGGGGATAAACCAAGGCACTATTTCTTTAGCGCACCTAATTTTATAACTATACATATATAATAATTTCCTTTCATAAACTACTACATTTCTTGTATTTGAATAATTTCAAATATTTTTTAGTTAAAATACTGTGCATACATTTAATTAAAATTTTAACATGAGTAATAAAGTTACGTTTGAGCTGGTACTGAACAAATTATCTCCAAAAAAATATTTTAAGGAGAAATTAAAAAAAAAATTATTTGTTTGCCTTTCAACAAGGAATAGCAAGCATCAAGAGTGCGGAGTATTACTCTTACAGCAGAAGCAAAGAAATGCCAATTTCAAAATTAAGGCTTTAAAAGTATGAAAGTGACATATAAAATAATTCAAATAAACTTACTTCAGATTTACAATTAAAAGCTCTACGATAAACATATTATTTTTACTATCCACATAAAATGTAGCAAAATATACATGTAGCAAAATAAAATTTTATCAAATCTTCCAATTTAAACTTAGACATTTTGATTTTCATAAAAAAGGCAGAATTTCGCTTGAAAATTTAAATTTATGGTTTTTTAATATAAATATATTGCATTTATTTGTCTCCTAAGGGTAATAAGCATCAAAAATGAGAAACATTCGATTCTCATATCGGATGCAAATCGATTGCATTTTTTAAAATGAAGGCATCAAAACAAAAAAAGATGCAAATAAAATAATTTACTAAAGCAAAAAAACAATAGAATGGCAGCATAACATTTCTATTCGATGAATATTATTAATAATTACCGGTATAATCATCGAAAATTCAAAAAAGCAAAGAAATTCCGGAGGTGAGAAGATAAAAGCATACTTAAAAATATTATATTTCCGGTATTTTCAGGCGCGCACCCAGGAGGGAGCTTTGGGGGCTTAAGCTCCCCCTATGACAAAACTGGACTTGAAGCCTTAAGCATCAACGACATTTTAAATTTTTCCACGGTGTCAGAAAAGATTCAAGTCATTAATAACTCAATATATACTACACTTTGAATCCCATTGAAATAACAAATACGCACACGTATAACATATACCTTGTCTTTTTTAAAGTCTAGGGGAACGTGGGTAAATTCTCACTTATAAAAGACCGCTCCTCCTTCGTCTACAATTTCCTAGAAACCAAGGCATTGTTTTCAATTAAATCATTCATTGTACATGTTCAGACGGATGATGCACGAGAATGCGGCCTCAGCAAAGCATAGAACTTCAAATCACAGAGCGTCGTCTCACCATCAAAACCAAAATAATTTTAATTTTGAGGATTTGTCATGGAAAATCATGATGTTTCGCAGTGGTGAATAATAGGTTTGAAGGATCGTCATAATGAAATTTTTAAAGCTCCTTTCTGTCAAAAACAGAATTCTATAAAACATTTTTCATGCGCATTTTTTGAATCCATTTCATACAAGCCCCCTATGGTCGGGAGGGAAGGGAGGGGGGCAATTGCGACATGATTAGCCCGCCACTGATTTTCTGAGAAACATGCTTGATAAAAAGTTAAAACAGATTATAAAGAATATAAAAAGGTATTAAAAGAAAAGGAAGTATGAAAGAGAAAGAGAGAGGAAAAAAACAGAAAAAAGTGACCGAAGGATATCTTTGCATAATAAACAAATTAGTCAAAAAAAAAAAAAAAAAAACTTACACTAAAGCCACAAACTTCTGTACTTCTAACCAATGAAGGCACTGGAAGGAAATTAAAATTTTCAATACAGAAAACCAAAATAGTTTAACTGAAAAATCTTTTCCTATTTTCTCCATTTGATTTGGACTAAAAATATTTAAAAAAAAACGTAGCTAAGAAAATGGGAGGAAGGGGGAACCCTCCGAACCTAATTCTAGGGATGCACCGATTAATCGGCGGTACCGATTAATCGGCCATAGTCGTCCACTTTGCCGATTATTAATAATCGGCAAAATCGGGCCGATTAATCGGCTGAAAAATATTTTTCAGGTATTATTCTTTAGAGTATACTTTCACTAGGAAACTGTGATGAATAATTTTATTAACAGTAATAATAATCCACACAGTTGATATAAAGTTTTTTTTTAATGAATTCTCCTGCTTTGAATAAATATCATAGACAATGATGCAACATTTTTCATGTGGCGATAGTTTTCTCCTTAGCACAGTGCTTTCAAAGAATAAAAGTATTGAATTAAATTGCTACTGATTACTAAAATATATGAATTAAAAGTACTTCTAAATTGGAGTGTTCACCACACACTCCCCCACCCCTCCTTTTTTTTATAAATTTTTATTTCCAATTAACATAACTAACAATGTGTTAATAATATTATTGACACTAATATGAAAATTGGTTCTAGGAAATTTGAAAAAATATTGAAATTATTTTGTGAAAACTAGGAAAATGGAAAAAAATCTTCTCCCAGAAATAAATTATTTACTATTTCTAAACTTGGAATTGCATAAGAGATAAAAAACAGTGATGGTAAAATTGGTGGTAGAAAAACGATTTTCCTTATCATTAATCGGCTCAGCCGATTAATCGGCCGATTATCAACGGCCGATTAATCGGTAATCGGCCAATTTGCTTATCGGTGCATCCCTACCTAATTCCTCTCTTTTTTCGGCGTTGAAGTTAGAAAGGAGTTATAGTTTTAGAGCTTCAAGTCTTGAAAGAAAAATTCCAGGAGAAAGTCTGAAAGTCTCATTGAAGATCGTCTAATGATTGGTTTTTGGAACATGAATTTCTAAAAATTTCCGGAGGTGAAAAGCGAGCCCCATTATGGAATTTGGCCTACAGTTTTGCTTTTAAAACTTTAATTTCAAAAAATTAAAAAAAAGCCCCCTCCTCCCACGAAATAATAATGATAAAAGGTCTTAAGTTTTGTTTCTGGAACTTTAATTACGAAAAACTGCTGGTGCAGAGTACATGAATCATATCGCTACGGTTACCGATAAATGGACTATAACCACATTTTTAAGGCTTCAAATTTTGAAAACTTTCCTGAGGAAGGCCTCCGAACTCTTAACATCGACAACAATGGAACCGCATTTCTCTAAGCTCAGTTTCGGGGAAAATATCCTGTGGAGAGTTCCACATTCCATCCATTCCCATAACGTCATCAAAGATTTTTAAAACTTCAATGACATTTTTAAAACTTCAATTTCAAAAAATGTTCGAGGAAAGATCCCGAAAATCGTTTAAAATTAAGTTTTGAGATCATTAATTTCGACAAAAAACATTCAGAGGTGAAAAGCGAACTCTATGCCTTTCTCTAACATCATCAAAGATGCTATTGCGTTGTTTAGACTTCAGGTTTGAAAAAGTTCGGGTTGAGAGCGGTCGAACCCTATTCTTCCTAAGATTAATTGAGATAGTTATAAATTTCGTTTTTGTAATTTCAAAATCAAAAAACCGTTAGTGAAGAGTTCCAAAACCCCCATTCATTCTCCTAACATTTTCAAGAGGGCCTACTATGGTGTTTTTTGGACATCAATTTCGAAAATTTACTATGGGCCCCTGACTCGTGCTTTTCCTAAGATTAGTCAATGTCTCTCAAACTGCGCTTTTCGAAGCTTAATATAGAAACATTCCTAAACCTCACCCACAAACAGTTGCCAAAATGGCGTGCAATAATAACGTTTTTAAGACTTCAAATTTTGAAAAAATATTAGATGAGGGCCGGCAAGTCTCAAATCTCCCTAACATGACCAAAAGTTGTCTAAATGTTGTGTTTTTGAGATCACTTTTCAGAAATTTTTCCGGGGAGAACCTATGAACGCCCTATCAGTATGTTTGAATATTCTACTTTATGTCTTTGTTCATAATGATCATATCATAACGCTATTCCCGTGAGTGTATTAATCACCCCATCTTCAATAAGGTTGGAAGATCCTCATAGTATTTACCATTTATTTTCTTACATAAACACAATTTGGTAAATAAGTAAAAAATTCACATAAAATTTAACAGAAGCAAGAGAGCTTCCAATCAAAAAAGCAAAGCTTTACACTATTATTTCGGAAAAAATAAATAAAAAGAAAGAAGGGGGGGGGGGGGGGCAATCTATTAAAGTTTAGTATTTTCGCGATTTTAAAATTTTAATCCAATGACCTCTGGATATGAAAGGGGTAGGGGTGCTTGATGTCAGAAATTAGCACCCCCTTAAGTTAAGTCCTGGGTGCGCCCCTGGGTATTTTCAAACATGAAAATACCAGAATCGATCGTGAAAATACTGGAAACCCAGTAAAGTACCAGAACATAATCACCCCTAGTTATGTTCAAAGATTTTTCTTTGAAATCAATTATATTAACACCTGAAATTATGAAGTGAAGATAATGACGATTATTTTATGACATATTTAATTTTTTTTATATTTTTAATAGCTCATAGCAAAATCATTGGCATTCTTTTTCTTGTTTCTCTGTAGATACAAAGCATAAATGTTCACAAAAAAGTATTGACAATAGAGAATGAGTGAAAATCCCATCTCTACGCAAATCATCAACCGAATTTTATTTCAAGAACAAAAAAAAAAAAACAAAAAAAAAACTGCCACGTATCCTTGGAACAGGTGCACCTGTTTTTTATTTCTTTTTTAAACAGAGGCTTCTAAAGGCTTTGTTTTGTGAATGAGCCACATATGAAACAATTTTTTTAATAGTTGAATGACAGTTTTTGCTTTTTTTTTTTTCAAAATTCTATTTATTTTCAGGTAAAGAAAAGAATATTCATACTTTTCAAAAATTTTATTATCAAAAATAGATTTTTCTAAAACATTTCAAGAAAGGTTTAAAAAGGTGACAAAAAGTAACCAAAATTTCAAAAGGTGACTAAAGGTGAGAAAGGTGCCTGAGTCCTCGCCCTGGGTTTAAATCAGGATTGTTTGATTTTGTCCGGGGCGGAAAAAACCGCTGGAAAAAACCTGGAAAAAACCGCCCCGGACAAAATAGCATTTTGTCCATTTCGTCCATTTTGTCCACTTTAAAGAAAATGACAGTTCTTGATTAAAAAATCCAAAGTTTAAAAGTAATGTTTTAAAATATTGATTTTTTTCAATGAGGTACTAGTTTTATTATCAAAATTAGCATGCATAATTCTGTATCTATAAAATAAATGAATATTAACGATAAGATTTAATGCTTACGAGAGCACACATCAGCAGTAAATAATTTTAAGATGTTTAGTTTTTGTGAAGGAGTTTCATTGCCAACAATAAAAGTGTATGTAAAATATAAAAGTAGAAATGAAAATTTTAAAAGGTTTTAGTCTCAAAATATTAAAAACCCCATGAAGTAAACATTATTTTATGTCAAGAAAGAACATTTTGCCATGAAATGAAATATGTTCCTGTAATAACATTAATATATCCATAAAACAATGCTGTGTACATAAATATTTTACAACAGAACAATATTCATTAAATCCTCAAAAAATATAACGTAAAATGACCAAATGAATCAAAATTAAACCAATATTTCCTGTAGCATCTAATGTATTTTCAAATACAAATGATACACACTTATATGTGCATTTAATTCAAACAAACTTTAACCATAGAATTTATGAGAAAATATCATATAAAGTTTACTTTTTAAGGGATTGTAATGTGTTAAATAAATATCTAAGGTGACAGAATACTTTAATTTCTTTTTAAAAATATGTATTAAAGAAAAACACTTTTTTTTTTCTATTTGTCTACTTTATAATAATGTAATTACACTCAATAGTTTATTCACTAGGTTAAATTTCATTTCTTTCAACTAAAACTAGTTAAAAATCAATGGGTTAATTGCCATTCTTTTTTTTGCATGATAACATCATTCTATTTTGGGAAATAGGTAATGCAAGAGAGATACTAATTGTATATCATAATATTTTTATACATCGAACGTATGAAAAAAAAAACTTTTTTTTTTTCATTTCTTCCATTTTGTCCATTTCGTCCAATTTTGTCCATTTCGTCCATTTCTTCCGGTGTCCCGGACTTTTTGTAAAAAAGTGGACGAAATAACAACCCTGGTTTAAATCCCCTCCGAAATATTTCAAAACTGTTCTAAAAAATGCTTTTTATACATTTTTTTCCCAAAAAAATATTACTACAATTTAATTATTAATTTCCTTATTTATTTTCCAATTTCCTTTGAAAAATGAAATGATTATACTGAATAATTGCACAAATTACGTGTTTTATCCGCAGTATTTATTTTTACTGTAGTCTAAAAATACAGCATCTTCCGTCTTATTTAAAATGCCACTAATGAAAACATTTGAAAGTGCCCAACTGTGTATGTAACATTTTTAATAGGTGTCATAAAATGGAAATTTCGGGAGTATTACTTTAGATACACGTATAGGAGTTAACGTATCTACCATTTGGAGTGAAAAAAAGACATAGAATATTTAACAGGGACAAAGTTATGCAGATTTTTGCCCATGATTGAAAATATTCGTCATTTTTTTACATTTTTCATGTTAATACCCTATAAGCACCTACTGTAACAAAAAGCAATAGACTATATCGAACACAAAATAAAATTTTATTGATCATATAGATTTCATGAGAAATGTGTTTGGTAAAACCCTTCCCGAAACAAAAGTCTGATTACGGCCCTGGTTATAAATACTATGACCTACCAATTAACATTTGAAAAATATGGGGTTATCTTAGATTTTGTTTTTTTTTAATGGAATATTGCGTTTCCACCCAGCAGCACCACTTTTAGAACTCATTTTTCAAAACTCCTCTGTTAAGAGGCCCACATGTAAATTCACTTTGAGAGTGAACAATGCCATTCTTATGGCATCATTACTGGTTACAGAGTCTTGACTCTGACTGTTTTGCAATGCGTTGAATCAGAGGGATAATAAATAGAAAAGGTGAGAGTAGATAAGTATTTCTGTAGCGTACATTTCTTACCAATAAACAAAAGCATGGTCATCACTTTTGGCGACTGGGACTTAATTTTTGGTTGCCATTATCCATAAAAAAGTTGCTTGTTAAAACTGGCGACTGCTGATCCAGAACTTTATGCTCAATTCAAGTCACAGCCACTTAGGCTGATTTTAAATTAATTATATTTTGTGCAAAAGTAACTCGACAAAAGTTCACAATTACAACTATGTTAAGAAGAAAACACTGAATTTAGCAAGGTCTTATTTTGAAAGTAAATAAAGTGACACTGAAATGTTTTAATATCCAGATTGATGGCATCATAAAGTAAGGATGTTTGAGAGCTTCCGTACAATGTTTATTGTACCGAGACAAATTACGACATGATCGAAATTACGAGACAATAATAACATGATCGCCTCCAATTAACTGCTTGCTTGTGAATACCCAGTATGTAAACCCAAAAGATATTCAAGACTATTGGAAAGAGTTGTTCTCATTGCACTAGTAATTGCAATGGTGGTTATTACTTGGTAAACTGGTGAGACCACTCTCAGCAGTTTCATTGCAGGCATTGGGAACTTTTAATAAAATTATTGACAAAAAAAAGAGAAAATATCTTCAATGTGAATTTAAATGAAAGAATTCAAGAGATGTAATGAACACTTATACCTTACAATGTTTTTTCCATATGTATTTTTATCTGAATTTAGAGTAATCCGAACAGGTATGGTTTCAATAAGTTCAGATTAGAGGAGATTTCTAGTATTGGTAATTTTAATGATTATATTTTAAAATTGAAAAGACAGGGTGGGGCACGAAACACAAAAAAAAAAAAAAGGCGGGGTCACCATTCACCGCTAATACAGGTGTGGCTACTTTTTCATACCCACATGCAATGTGAAAAAACATGGCCTAATATTTTGCTCAAAATTCATAATTATTAAATTTTATCATGCTTTTATTTGGGTCTTAATCTTCAGAAAGATTTTTGAATTCGAACCGGTTCAGCGTAACTTAAGAAATAACAAACAAGGAAAACTCGTTCCTTGCATTGGAAAAAACAAGAAAAAATAGGGACTTGCACATTTCACAGCAGAATTTTTTGAACATCGCAAGGGAAAGTTTAATAAAAATCCGATTTGGAACGGCTATTACTTACCTCTTGACAACACCTGTTTTAATTTTAATTTGTTTCACCCTAGGATCAGCCATTATGCCTAGTAGTTTTACACTAAAAGACACTGATGCTTGGTTTCAAATATCTCAGAAAGCAGAAATGATACAAAAAGCCGTTGTTATCTTAAAAAGATTGAAAAAGAAACCAAAAACCCCAAAAACACAAAACACGCAATATCGCCTAGCAACGGTTAAGTTCTGATAGCAGAACCGTGATCTATGAGCAGATCATAAAAAAATCAAATAAATAAAATAAAATACCATGATATCAAATTAAATAACGGTAAATAATCAATGAGCGTTTTTTTAAGAAAAAATTTAAACCTTTTTAGATTTTTTCAAAGTTCAAATGTCTTGATACAGTGGAAAAAGCGCTCTTTGTCATTTTTCTTTTGGACCTGTCTATGGTGCCGCCACGCCAAGCGCCAAATTTGAACTGGCGGTTAATAACTTGGCGTAGTTTTGGCCGGCGGTTAAAAATTTTTAGGTTTGCTCTAATAAACAAATCCACGAGGCTTTCTCGCCGCTTGCAATCAGATTTGTCTATGATAACGTAATTTTTGTGATTATTAATGATTAAATATGTCTATTTATGCAGGGCAAAAGTTTTCTTCCTATACAGACTTACAGGACGCGGTTGAAAATTATTCGCAGGAGCAGAAAATTCATTTTTGGAAAAGAGATGCAGCGAAATTGGATTCTCCTCACGTCCCACCACGTTGTGAAAATGCCGACCCATCTTTAGTTTACTGCAAAATAAGGTTTTCTTGTGTTCCTGGTGGAAGAGAATACAGTGGTAAAAAAAATTGCACTGGGCAAAGAAAAACGAAGTAAGTGACGTTTTTTCATACTTTATTGAAATTTTGTGGTTGAATTTTACTTGTAATGCGATAGTAAATCAAATTAATGGCTTTATGCTTTCATTTTTTGTTTTACCCTTTGCATTATGCTCACCTGTTTATTTGATTAGCTCTTGGTCTATCCAAGTCCCAGTCTGCCTCTGAAATACCTTCCCAGGAACAGCGACACCCCTCGTTTTGTTTATATTCTTCGCGTTTTGCTCACCATTTTATCTGATTTTCATAATGTAATTACTGAATAATAATTCCAGAACAGTGATGACCTCCTCCAGGAGCAACCGCACCCCCTCCCTCCTCCACCCCCCGGAATAAAAATTATTTAGCCACTGAAGAACAATGCCCTCCTTCGATAAAAAATGAAAAAAACTCCTGTAGCACCCTCACCCCACACACAAAAGTATTACTAATACAGCCTGTGCCATGCCCTGCTATGCATTCCAGACTGAAATATTTCTGTATGATACAATTGTAAACACCATCCATTTTCTTTCCAATCATATATAAACTACATGTGCCAAGATCCCTTTACTTATCGCTACATGTGGTTTAACAAATTTAATTGGGCTTTGAGAAGAGCTTGTCATTTTGCTGTAGATCAGGAACCAAGCAACACCAATCCAGCATCCCCCAGATGCATTAATTTGGAAGAGGACCGTGTTACGAGGAGTTCATACCAAAACTATCAGTTTAATTTTTAGGGAGGTGGCTGTATTTTAAAATCGTTTTTTTTTTTTCGCATTTCGGAGGAATGTGTTCTAAGGCTTTGATACATTATCTCTTGGGGGGAGGGGAGGTATCCAGTATAGACAAATATGCAAACACTTCCAATATCCAATTTGGTGCCAATCGTATGGCGATTGCAAATCCTATGGTTTTTTGTTTTTTTATTTAGGAGAAAATCTCAGTAAGAGACATAACAGCAAACTTCTTGTCAAATTGTTTCATTTTGGTCAGTCTTTTGTATGAATACAGTGTAGAATCCTACCCAAATTTCTCAGATCCCCTTGACAGTAATCCGAGTATCATACTCCTATCTATAAAGGGCTCAACAAATGAGATACTGACTGCATATATGATAGCCAGGGTTCACCGAAATATATCACGGTATGCATTCAATATTTATTTTGAAAATATCATGATATTTTCGATATTTCTGTTTTGAACTACGATATTTTCATCGTAAAAATTACATTAATCATATTAATAATGTTCAATCATGATTGAAATAATCAAAAAGTGACACTAAACTTATTTCATGTATTAATGAATCATTATCAATAGATTGTATATTTTTAAAAGTATAATGATATTTTCGAACCCTGATGATGGCATGCAATATACCGCCAACTCGACTATTTCGATCCATGGACAGCTGTTTCGAGCTTATTATGCTCTCATCAGCGTGGAATACAAAAGTAGTCGAGTTGAGGCAAAAATCCTTATAAAGCAAAGAGAGCCAAAAAAACTGGTAGCTAATGTGAAATTTAGAATACCAGCGAGCGACCGCACTTGGTACAGGACAACTCGTAAATTTTTTTGGCAGAGCTCAAGGTATAAAGCAGTGAATAACCGCCCCTAAGCAAGGGCTAAGGCAAAAACATGCAATATACCGCCAACTCGCCTTTGGTATTCTAATTTCACATTAGCTACCAGGTTTTTTTTGGCTCTCTTTGCTTTATAAGAGGATTTTTGCCTCCAACTCGACTACTATCGTATTCCATGCTGATGAGAGCATAATAAGCTCGAAACAGGTGTCCATGGATCGAAATAGCCGAGCTGGCGGTATATTGCATGTTTTTGCCTTAGCCTTTGCTTAGAGGCGATTACTCACTGCTTTACACCTTGAGCTCTGCCAAAAAAAAATTACGAGTTGTCCCGTACCAAGTGCGGTCGCTTGCTGGTATTCTAATTTCACATTAGCTACCAGTTTTTCTTGGCTTTCTTTGCTTTATAAGAGGATTTTTGCCTCCAACTCGACTACTTTCGTATTCCATGCTGATGAAAGCATAATAAGCTCGAAACAGCTGTCCATGGATCCAAATGGCCGAGTTGGCGGTATATTACATGTTTTTGTTTTAGCCCTTGCTTAGGGACGGTTACTGCTTTATACCTGATGATGGCATTTAAGCCTTGTGTTGTGACACTAACTATATTCTATGCTACCAAATGTGTTTTAAAAGTTTTAACCCTTCACTGCACGATTTTTTATATTTTTATGAAAAAAATTATATGTTACCTTAAAATAGCCCTGAGTTCAGGAAAAATGAAGAAAAAGATTAATCTTAAAAATTTGCACCAAAAATGATGTTTTAACTTTTTGTTCTACATATGCCACAAAGCACATAGTATGTGCTTATACTGATAAGTGTAATAATCTGCAATGTGTTTTGTGCCATAAGTGGAACAAACAAATTTTTGCCATTAAGTACAGCATATATATTTAAACAAATTTAGAACAGAGGAAATAATGACTAAGCACACTTTTTACTGTAATGCAGACACTCTATTTTTCAAAAACAAGAACTGTAATATCTAGACTATAGTGCAACTAACTAGTGCATAAAAATCACTCTTAACTGTTATAGCAATGTTCCAGAAGGGGCACAAAGCTCAGTTTAACTGTATTTAAATATCAGAGGAATATGGTTTTTTTATTTTGGTTTGTGCCAGATCAGGCACACCATGCAGTGAAGGGTTAATGGTAATTTTTGGGGCCTCTCTGGCCTAGAGATATAGCATTCTCCTCGTAAGCAAGAGACGTAAGTTCAATTCTTGCTAATGCCCTGAGTTATTTCCTCTCTTTGTGCTGTAAATCTTTCTTGTGATGTCTTACATGTTATAAAAAAAAAAGTTCAACCCTACGGGGCAATGACAAACCAAGTCTTGATAGTTATTAGACTATTACACGACAACAACGGTAATTTTTTGTTGCATTAAATAAGCAATTTAAAAACCTATATAAAGTTATCAGACTAATATTTATAAGTTAAATAAGTTATTGAATTTTATTTTTGCAGAACTAATCGTAGTGGATGTAAAGCTTACATAAGAATTATATTGTCTGAAGATGATAAACATTTGGAAGTCGTTCAAATGAAGTCCAATCAAAATCATCCAATTTCAGAGGCGATCTATGAAACAGAACTTTCAAAAGTGTTATGCATGTGGCAGTTCTGCAGCTAGCATTGATGTTAAATGCAGAAGTTGTTTATCATCATTCCGCTCAAGATGTGTGCAGCAAAATTCACTTGACATTGGTATAAACTGGTTCTGTGAGTTGTGCAAACAGGTAACTACAATTTGTGTATGTCTCTTATTTGTACTTAATAATCTATTTCAGCCATTTAATTGAGGTGAATTAGGAGGTACTACGATCTCTTCGTTGCTCATTTTTGTGAGCTTAATATCTTAATTTTTATGATGGATTTCCTTTTTCATGCTTTTAATGTAATAAAAGCTCAAATAGACCTAAGAAGAAAAAAAATATATGAACTGTATCTGAATTCAGCTGTAGGATAAAATTTTATTTTGTTTTATTAACCAATTTTTGCAATAGAGTTGTGTATTTTAAAAAATAATTAGGAGTAATAATTAGGGAGTAGTTCTTACAAGAGAGAGAGAGAGATAGATGCCCCTGGTTTTGGAATTTTATCTTCCAGGGCTTATTACTTTTTTTATAGTTGGCTTTCGTTGCTGGGAAGGTACAGGTTTCTCTGGGGTGCTGAATGGCCAAATGTAATTGGCTTTTAAAATTAGATTAGTTTTTTTTTTTCCAGTCTGCTGCTCATACTTAGGGTAGCATTAATTCTTTCATTATTGCATTACTTTTTAACCAAATTTATTCTAGGTGGACTTATTTTGTCTGTTTGTGTAATAAACTATCTGAAAAGTCTTGTCACTCTCATGTTAATAATTATTGTTCATTTTTACAGGATGCTGAGGAGAGTACCTCCCGCTAAAATTGAAAACATGTAGAGGTGCTAATGTTTCTGTTGGGATATAATTCATTTCCTCATTTTATGATAATTTTTGTTCTCGTTTTATCAGAAAATGTTTCTGAAAAAGATAATTAGTATTGTTAATTGTTTTTGGATGCTACATTGCTTTTCTTAACTTAAATTTGAAGATATTTAAATCTTTTCGTGCCTCTGATATGTATGTTTGTTAGTGTTTATGATGCATGTTTCATGCATAAATTTACAAATTGACTTTTTTTTTAAATTCAGTATTTACCACTTTTGTAAGCAAAACTGTTTTCTATTTTCTGAAAAAAGATCTTAGCATTCTCATAAACATTAATGTATTAATAGATTTTAAAAGTTGATGGAATTGTTTTAAAGTTTATTTTTTACTCCAATACTTTTACAAATATGAAAAGTGTCAATAATGCTATTAAATTTCAAATCAAGTATTTAACTCTTAAGTGCTGCATGATACTTGCAAATGTCTTTTTATTTAGTTACTTTGATTGATAAATAGCTTTTTCTCCCATGAAAAAACAATAGAGTTGTGGAATTGATTCTTTTATGAAAGTTTATGAGTATTTTATTGTAAAGTTTTATAAACTAAATTTGAAATTCTTAGGGTATTACAGAGTCATGGCTTTGACGTGAAATTACATATTAAAGGCTCTATTTCTTTAGAAATCTGAACTCGGCTGATATGAAACCCTTTTAGTGGTTAATTATAGATATCCATCAAACTATATTTTTGTTTATGAGATTTTTAGGTAAACTTTAGCTTATGATGTCCATGTTAAGGGTACTTAATAATTGCCATTATAATGTGTTGTTTTGGTGACTGCTAAAATCATTTATATTATTTTCCTGCTCTAATATTTTGTTTTCCACCAAATTTATGAAGTATTGTGTAGCTTATGCATGGAATAAAAAATTTATGACTCACTCAGAATTACAGTTTTAAAGAAAATTCAGTACATCATTATTGCTCCTTTTAAATTGTTTTCTAAACTGTCAGTTTTATAAGTTCAAAATGTTAATTCTCTTTAAAATTAACATTTTTTGCAACTAATTGATTAGTTTTCCTGGGATGTATTTCTTTTGTTCTTGATAGATAAGCAATCTTTTTGTTAATGAGTTATTAAGTTATTTAATAGATTTACTCATGTAATTTTTTTTTCTGTAAATTCGCTCTCTGAAACCATGCATTTCTTGTTTTTGTTTTTCATTTGGTGTATAAATAATACACCTGACATTGGTGTTAAAAACCTGATATATCCAAGTATCAAGGAAATGTAAAAATATAGTATCAAGAGGTTGATAAAATGGTTGCATTAGAAATTAGGGAAAATGATTTTGTTTTTCCTGTAGCCACCCTGAATATTTTTCTAATTATAATTACTGTTAAAACCGTGTATTTGCTGCAGTTTTGGATTTGTTGTGGAATTGTTATTTCTGCCAATATTTCCTGAAAGTAAAATTAAATAGGAGCTCATGTTAAATTTTGATACTCTGTAAGTTTAAGAGCTTTTGATGTTTAAATTTGTTTGATGTTTTACAACTCTTAAAACGTGACATATTAAAAAATGTTTTCAAAATAACTATGATGACAGTTTTGATATGTATGAATTTACAAAAAATTAATAAAGAAATTTTTACTATATGTGCAGTTTTTTATGTGCCTTTCTCACAAAGGAATTTCACTGCTAAAATTTGGGTAAACCTGTACAACTTGATTTTAAACTTTTTTTAAAGCAACAAAGTGTGAGCTTTGGGATGAAAAATCATCCAAGAAAAGCAATAGAAAAAAAGTCAATAGTATAAATTATACCTGGTGCCCAAACTTGTTACATAATTCCATCAAGAAAAAAACTAAGTAAAAAGTATTATCCTGCAATAAATATTGTCACAAAATATTAAAGCCCATTTCACAATTTTTCTTTTTTTTTTTTTTTTTTTTTTTTGTCTTGCCGTGAAAAGTTACGTATGAAAGCAATTGTCCAGATTATTACTTATGCAACAAATTAATAAGTTTTTAAAAAGCATAGTTTTTAAGGCACATAGGCAGAAGGGGAAGTGACTGCCCCCTCACTTTCAAAATTAGAGACGCTTTGCGCTCTCAAGTACTTACCAGAGTTAAAAATTAATAATGAATTAAAAAATTATTTTTTACTTCAGATTGATTCATGATACGAAAATAAAACAAATAAACCACCTTTTTTAAAGATCATTTAATCCATAATAATTAGAGATGGTGCGAAGCTTCGGCCATTTAACCGAAGCTTCGGTCTGGCCGAAGCATGAGATCTGATACGACCGCTTCGGCCTATAAACATTTATTCTGTAAATTTGCATTTTTCAATAATTGTTTCACAGAATATTGTCTTTAAAGCTGTACATACTTATAAAATATAAAACAAGAAGATTTGAACCCTGGGAACCAGTAACTTTTCAATAGTTAAAAGTATTTTATAGTTAACTTGAAACTTGTAAAGAAATTGTTTAATAAATTACATTTTGCTAATAATCTTAGGAACAACTTTAGTTGCTTTGAAATGAAGTTGGTGAAATTGGATTTCTTGAAACCTTTTTAGTGTTGATATTTCAAGAAAATTATCAATTTTCAACATCTGACAGGGAGTTTTTTTAGAGTTGTATTTTATTTAACAGAGTTTGTTATACGTAAAAAATTTCTGTTTTAAAGAAATTGATTAATATATGTTAAGTAAATTTAACCCATTTTGTATATACCGATCAAGTTTATTACTAATAATAGTTCACGATCGTAAAGCATCCTGAGAATTATTAAAAAGTTAAATTGAAGCTGCATTTTAATTATTTATTTTCCGAGGCACGTCCTTTCCTTGCACATCCACTTGTGACGAAAGATATTGTTTCGATTTCATTTGTTACTTAAAAAGGAAGAATGCACGTACATAAAATCGAACACAGTCAACTAAACTTCAAAATTTTAATAGATATCTATTACAATATTAAGATATTATGAAATAGCAGCTAATTTGTGGTTAAATTTTTCTGTGATTTAATATTTGATCATATCAGTTGATTTTATAATAAACATTAACTCAACTGCAGAACAACGTTTCATATTCTAAATAATGCTTCATATTACTAAGTTGCAATTAAAATAAAACAGAAAAGACTTCTTTTCTTGAACTAGCAATATAAAACAAACAAACAACGAGAAACTTTAATTAGTGAAATTAATTAAAAAATGAGACAGTTAGCTGAAAATGTTCAACACTAAGGATATTCACTTATACTGAGATATCATATTGTATGTATTTATTATAGTTTCTATGCTAAAACTTCAATATGTGCCTTTGCCGAAGCTTCGGTATTCGGCCAAACTCCGCTTCGTGCCATCTCTATAGTAATAATTTAAAGTATTGAAATACGTTTCCCGCGCTGCAGTATAGTGAGAGGGGATGGGGGCGATCTCCCTTTTTTCCCACTAAGCGTCTCCTACCCTTATTTGGCACCAACGCTTTCCCTTTATTCTGGACTCATTGCATAAGCACTCAAAAATTTTCAATTAGGCATATCATCATTTTTAACATTTTAAACTTGATCTACTAACTGCTTTGATGCAGCTCTGTAAGAAGTGTGCCCATCTCCAAAAAATGATGGTGCACCCCTTAAATTTTAAATGCTAAAAAGTATCCCCTCCCCTCCCAACAAGAGAAACCCTCTGAAAACTAGTGCCATATACCCCCCCCCCCCCGGGTGATGAGACACATTCAGCCATAGACTGGAATTTGGGGAAAATTATATGTAGAAAAACTATCTGTGACAATAACACTCTAACCTGGGAAACCCTGAACGTTAATTTGTGGGAGAGTGAAAATTTTCAATTTGCTGAACAGAACTCCAAGTTTATCCAAATAGATAAAACATGTGGGTGCACACTAAGCACATCTAATAAAAAGGGAAAAATCGGACATTTAAATTTTGCAACATTGCACTTATGTCTAAAAAAAATTCTGAATTTCAGAGCAGATTAAAGTTACTCAAATTTGATATTATTAATAACGTATTCATTAATGACCAAAGAAACAAACGTTTTTATACTTTTATTAAAAGAATGGCGGTAAAAGCACGAACGTAGTAATTTCTGGGGGGGGGGGGGGGCTTGATGATTATATTCATCAGCCAAACATCCCCCAAGAAGGGACAACTATATTTTTAGAGACAAAATATACAATCCCTAAATGTTCCTGCATTAAAAAAAAACTGTCAGACGTTGAATTTGTTTTCAATTTTCAAATATTCACTGAAAAGCTTTATTTTATAACACAAAAATTTATTCATACATTTAGTAATTTTCCTCCTCCCACACACATTTAAAATGCAAGATTGTATTTACGAATGGCAATGTGTCATTTCTATTTTATAAGAAATTTCAACACTTGAAAATATTTTGGCAACGGCAGTTCGGAAAAAAACTTTAATTTTTTGAAGAACAACTTAGTTGCCAAAAACGCGATAAAGCATACTAGTTGGCAACCTAGCAGAATAGCTTTCTATTGTTCTGAGCGGCTGCCTAGGGACGTCCTTTTCATTTTCCTGGAAAGGGAGGGGGAGGTAGACGCTTTAGTCGTAACTGTCACTGATTTAACCGTCCTGGGAGAAAATTGTTTTGATTGGAAATGATCCATATAATGATGGTATATTCCTTTCGTTGACCCGGAAGCGAACTTTTTTATTTAAAACCTCACGTTTTCAGCAGTTTGATTAAAAAAAGAAGTAGATTTTACTAACTAAACTTGAAAGCTACCGAAGAAGTTGGTAAGAATTAAGATCCTTCGATCAGTCTCTATTGCATATTAATAACTTTTAATTATTTTATTTGCTTATGCCACATTTTACATTAAAAAGAAAAAGTAAACTCAGTTTCTTGATTGCAACTCAGGTTTTATTTAATGTCTTTGAAACACTTTTTGTCTCTTACATAAATAATTTAATTTAACCCCTGGCTGTACTCAATTTTCTTAACGAAGAGCCTAAAAATATGTATATTTTTATGTATAAAAAATCAAAATGAATTTTATTTACTAAATTTAAACAAATCACATTATAAATTGTCCTTTATATGATAAATCTAATAGCAAGGTTCAAGGAAAAGTTCTACTTCGTTAGCTACACCAAATTCAAGCAGCATCACTATTTTTTCCACATTTATTTGAGCTACATACAATCCTTTTTCGAAAAAGCCGTTTCTTTATAAAAGAAGGAGGTATCAGGCGTATAAACTGTCCGAGTGGTCAGTTTAACTTTTTGGACCCAGTCTGTTCGTATAGAATTTTTCCTTTTGGTACAGGCGATAGAACTGTTGAACCGTTGATCTCTTTTCCTCTGAAAACGGGAAGGTGCAACGGCAAGCACTGTATGACTTGGTGGTTTGAATACAAAGCCGTTTTCCTCCCAGCAAGAGGGTATAAAATCTTGCAAAAGTCCCTGCTCCAAAGGGTAGAAGCCAGGATTGGCAAAGGTGGACCCAGCCCAGAAAAACCCGGGCGGGTCCACCAACAAAAACCGACCCGGGTTTTTGTTAAGTTCTAAGTTATCAACAAATATAGTCAATTATAATATCTCATCTAAATTATACACAAAAAAAAATCTGGTATGGACTCCACACTACTTCCTTTTACGTGTAAATGTTTTAGTAGTTGCCTTAAGTGTTAAAAAAAGTGCTTGGAGTGAGCAAGGTAACAATTCAAATATTTACTCCCCTAATCTACCACGAAACAATGCAAAAAATATTTTACAATGGTTATTTTTCTAAATATTGCTGATTTTAATATCATTTAGTGAATTTTTCGCAAAATATCACCAATAGCGCCAAGTTGAACCCAAATTCAAAAAATAATTTTTTCACCAAATTTGTCGCCAACTTGGCGATATGTCGCCAAGTTGG
Source organism: Uloborus plumipes (assembly GCA_038373865.1). Lineage (NCBI taxonomy): Eukaryota > Metazoa > Arthropoda > Arachnida > Araneae > Uloboridae > Uloborus > Uloborus plumipes. Next base: position 43,655 of record JAXGGA010001818.1, read on the forward strand.
CGTCAAACACTTGCCGACCAAAAGCTTGGCGACATGTCGCCAAGTGGTGGCGCCAATTCATATCACTTGAGTCTGTATTGAAATTAACATTGATTTACCCCAAAAAAGGGGTAAAAGACCCCTTTGGGAACATTCGAATGCAATCACAAGGGGAGGTGCACAACTAGACCCCCCTCAGAGCCTACATACCAAGCTAGAAGTTTCTACGGCATATAGTTATTGAGTTATGCGAGCCACATCCGCACATACATCCGCACATACGTACATACAGACGTCACGAGAAAACTCGTCGTAATTTACTCGGGGGTGGTCGAATTTGATTTTTCGGCTGTTTGTATGTTGTTAGGTACATATGCACGTGCTGACAGGTCGAAAAAACTACGCGACATTCATTCAGGGGTGAGCAAAGTCAAAATTTAGACCGAAATTTGAGTGAAATTTTTTTCGTGATCACAATACTTCCTTTACTACGTAAAAGCAGGGACGTGCCAACGTTTTGGAGAGTGAGGGGGCAAACGAAAAAAATAACAACCAATGGAGCACTAACTTTTTTTTAATTCCATATTTCTTAGTTTCTTATTCAAAAATAAAATCCAGATGTAATTACATGCTAAATACGCTTTTCTTTCGGCGATTCTGCAGATAAATTCCTTGCAAATGGAATCTAGATCCGATTTGGCAATACGAGATTCGTGTATGTTCAGCAGAAGGAGGTGAGTCAAACGTTTTTGCGACATATTGGATCGCAAATACGTTTTTACTCGCCGAGGTGAACTAAATGACCTTTCGGCCGATGGTACTGAAGCTGGAACGGTGGGAATAAGTTTAACTAATTTAAAAACTTCACTCAGTAGCCGTCAAACGGTACTTGATTCTACTACCGTTTTTTCGTAAATATCAAAGGAAGATAATTCTCTCTTTGTTATAGCGGGTAGCAGAATTAATTGGGCCTATAACTTTTTGGCATTGAAGTCACTTGCATGGACACCCAATTTTTCTTGCAAGGGACTTCCTCTTGCTGTACTTGTCAGCATTTCTTCTAGCTGAACAATATTCATCATTCCGGTTTGGTGGAACCGCTTTTTAATTTCTTCAATTACTATGCCCATTACTTCGAAAAAGCAGTGTCGGGGTTTAACAGTTTCTGTTAAATTCGCATCAATTGAATTGTCAGACGCGTTGGAGTGCTCTAAGCGACGTGGAACCTTTCTTTCTCGCGATTTCTGTGGTAGCTCCAAACCTAACAGTTCCGCTGTTTCCTTAGTTTCTGTCCAGAGACAATCAAAATTTTCTTCTGTTCGCAGATTAAAAATCGTGTCTGACAGAAGTTGGGCACATGTAATTGCCTTAGTAACAGTATAGCCAGGTTTTTGTAGAACTTTAGCAAACTTCTCTTAAGGAGTGAAAATTCTACTGGCTACTTTTAACGAGAACAGAGTGTTTGCTTTTTTCAGTTGTCTTTTATACCCCTTAGATATGCTCTTCTTTCGTCTGAAACTGCATTTCTATCATCTAAAATTGCTGCTACTGTCTGCAACACCCTCTCGTAGTTAGCAACAAAACGGTTTAACGTAGTAACGCGAATGCACCATCTTGTTGGGCAAAGGGGTATGAGGTTGGACGCTTGTTTTTCTTCACTGTCCTGGTCACATGGAGGAAGAACAATGTTCAAATATATTTGCTTTCTTTTAGCTGAAGATAGTATGATGTTCGAAACATCTTTCACCGAAGCCATGACTTCACAAATTAAAGTGCAAGACCGGGCAGCTTCTTGTAGACATAAATCCAAGAAATGGTTGCTACAGTGAACAAATAATAATTTGGGTTGGACTTCCTGAATCAGTTTCTGAACACCATTTATATGGCCACTCATGTTTTTAACTCCATCAAAGCAGTGCCCTCTTACTTTCTCAAAACCAAGACCAAGTCTTATCATCACATCCTCAATTGCATGAAACAATGTACTTTCTTTTGTGTCATTTAGGGAGTACATGCCCAAAAATTCCTCCCTCATCTCAGATGTGAGGGGATTCATTCACCTGACACACAAACTGAATTGCTCGCTTCCTGCAATATCTGTCGTGCCATCTGCGATTATACCCAAAAAAGTACTTTAATTTAAATCATCTGTTAACTGTCGTTGAACGCAGTGAGCCATTATTTCCAGAATTTCGTTCTGTATTTTTCCATCCAGCCAGTTATTTCGGGTTTGGAGTCAGCTTTGAAGAAAAGGAATGTCTTCACTCCTTTCTTCTAAAAGTCGAAGCAAATAACCACTGCCACTTTTCCATCCTCGAAGAGCTTGCCCTGTGCTATTAAGTAGCGAATGGAACTTATTATAGTACGCAAGGCCCTTTTTGCTTCTTTTTGCTGGCTTTGGCACTGCTGGCTAATTTAGTTTACCACAGGCATACGCTTTTCCCTTTGGATTAAGAAAAATGCTGACTGGCAGTTCCTGCATGAAGATCCCTTTTCTCGTGAGTTTTGAATTTTGCAGGTCCTTTTTTCCAATTGTAGAAAACCAGCCTGTATGAAGGCTTGTTCAGTTCCTTTTGGGACTTTAAAGCCTTTACTAACTGCTTCGATGCGCTGAAAACAGAGAGCATGGTTATTTTCTTTACTATAATGCAACCATGTAAAGGTTGAAACCATGAGTGTAGGAAAGCTCGTCCACTTTCGTCACGAGGAAATTCATATTCAGCAGAAGGTTGAAATTTTGATAAAAAGTCTTGAACAACTGAAGAAGACCCTGCCTTTTGTGAATCTGAGAGTTTATCTTGTGAATTTGTCGCATTTTCAGGTTCATTGAGTACTTCACTTTCTTGTTTAAAAACGGGGGGTGGGGGGGGGGGGGCGAAAAATGAAATTAGCACCTCCTCCTTCAAAGACTGGGGGGGGGGGCACAAAAACCTCCTGCCCCTCCCCCCCCCCCCTGTTGGCACGTGCCTGCGTAAAAGGAAGTAATAAGTAAGAAATCAGGTTCATTTGAGATAATTTTTCTTAACGCAATTATTTATTTTATAAAATAATTATTATTTCTTCAATTTTCAAGTCATCGTCCAGAAAATTTTTCCAGCTATAATACTACTTTTTGTTGCAAAATACTTATTATTATTTATTTGTTTTTTTGTAGCAAATTTCAAATTTTAAAATAAATTGAAAATGAACCATTGATAAACTTCTTGTAGTTGAAAAAAATTGCTTAATTAATGTTTTATAATAATTTTGATTCAACACAGAAGTCAAATAATGACAAAATAAAAATAATGAATGAAACATATATTTCAAGTAATTTACACAGATTAACACATTGAAAAAAATCATAACAGTTTACCAATCAAAATCACATTCCCTTTTGTTTTTGCGATAATATTTATAAATCTTAACTAATTTTTCATATTGCTCTGAGCTTAGTCTGTTCCGCAACTTAGACCATACAAATCCAAACGTGGAGAAAATCCTTTTAATGGAAGCAGAGATAGATGAAACAGAATGGAGGGATTGGACATGACTAGATATTGAAGCAGGCTACTTAATACTTAATGAGAAAATATGATCATTTCTATTAATAAACAAGTGCAAATGGTTTTAATTTTTTAATAGTATTATTTTTCCTTTATAACCGCTGCATTCAGGACTTTTTTTAATGAAAACAAAGAGGAAAAGGTAAGGCAATATGCTGAAAGGTCGGTGCACTAGAAAAACAGGTCTATTTCTAAAGTATGCATATTTGTGCGAATTAGAAAAGGGAAATTTAAAATTAATATTGCTTCAACCATGAACTCTTGTACAAAAAAATAAATAAAGCATATGCATATACATTTAAAAAACATGGAAAATATTTACCGCATTGCAAATTGCATTCATTTACAATGTTTTTTTTCTTGAAATCATAATATTTTTTTCGCTCTAGTCCAAACACCTTGTAAGAATAAAATTTTTAAACATAATAAAAAAAATATTTAAAAAAATTAAAACTTTAGTTATAATTTAGTGAGTTAAACAGCTTACTTCTTGTAATATTAATCCTATATGTCAGTTATTTTTAACAAAGAAAAACTTAAAGTTTGGATTGTTTCTTTTGCACATCACATGCTTCATTTCTGTACTGTTATTTTCTTCTCTTTTCAGCTCCAAGATTTGATTTTTTTATGAATGATCGAATGTTTTCTGAGACAGGCTCTGAAAGTGAAATCACACATACGTCCAAGAAGCGTAAAAGAGGTAGGAGAAAAACTAAAATAGCAGATAAACCTACTGAGGAATCTGACAGCGAGTTTAATGATGAAGATCAGCACAAAGTGTACCCTACAAGGCAAGCTTTGCAGTCTCAGAGAGTTCAAGGCTCTAGCAAAAAGAAAGAATCAAGTGCAGATACTGGTAGTGAAGATTCTACAGGCTTGTCGAAACCAAACTCAGCCAAGTATAAATCAAAAAAGCATTTTAAGTCTTATAAAGAGAGCAAAACAGACATGTCTGACGACGGATCGGGCCGGAAGAGCGAAAGCAAAATGAATGGCTCAAAATGGAAAAGAGAAAAAGACGTAACAAGTGATTCTGCAAGCGACACTCAGGGATCCTCAAAGGGAAAAAGAACAAGAGGTTGCAAAAAACGTGGTCGTGGTAGAGGGGCTGTGGAAGGAAAATCTTCAACAGAGAATACAGAGACAAAAGATGACAAAGAGCCAAAGTGTCCCGTTCCAGGGTGCAACTCTGAGGGCCATTTGAGTGGAAGATTCCCACTGCATTTTACCATTGCAACATGCCCGCTTTACCACAACACTACTGCAAGTTCTTGTGAAAATCTCTATAAACTTAGAGTGCAGAGGAGAACCGAGAGACAGATAAATGCAGAACAGAGCGCACTTAATAAATTCGGGCTGAGAAAGGTTGGACCTACGACAGAGCAAAAACAACAATTCAAGGAAATTCAAGACCAGAGGAGAAAATCTTTTAGTCCGAAAATGAAGCATAATGGCGTTTTATCAGATGCAAAGGAGGTAAGGAACATTGATGATAAAAGCAAAGAACCTCCACTGGAGAACTTGGCACCAGTTTATGACATTGAACTTTTTAAGGAGGCTCAGGCTTGTGCTGCTGAAGAATTAGAAGAAATGCTTCAAATGCACAAGAATAAGCATGGTAGAATACACACCCTTGAAATGGGTAAATACGAGATGGATGTTTGGTATACTGCACCATATCCAGAAGAATATCAAATGTTACCAAAATTGTATTTGTGTGAATTCTGCTTGAAGTATATGAGTAGTTCCACAGTATTACGCCGACATATTACTAAATGCATATGGCGCCACCCACCTGGTGATGAGATATACAGAAAAGGAAACATTTCATTTTTTGAAGTTGATGGTCAGAAAAATAAAACTTATTGTCAGAACCTTTGCCTATTAGCAAAGTTATTTTTAGATCACAAGACCCTCTACTTTGATGTTGAACCTTTCTTGTTTTATGTAATGACAGAGGCAGATAATGAAGGAGCCCATATAATTGGATATTTCTCAAAAGAGAAGAATTCATTCCTGAACTATAATGTCTCGTGCATATTGACACTTCCCCCTTATCAGAGGCAAGGATATGGTCGCATGCTCATTGACTTCAGCTATTTATTGAGCAAAGTTGAAGAGAAAGTCGGATCGCCGGAAAAACCTTTGTCAGATTTAGGCCTGATATCTTATCGTAGCTATTGGAAAAGCATTCTATTGGAGTACTTAAGCACATATGAAGGAAAAGGAATTTCCATCAAAGACCTTAGTCAGGAAACTGCCATCACTGCATATGATATTGTCAGTACTTTGCAGGCACTTGGTTTATTGAAGTATTGGAAAGGCAAGCATATTGTCTTAAAAAGACGTGAAATAATTAATGATTATACAGCAAAAGCTAAAAAGCGACGACCTGATAAAATTATCGATAGAGAGTTTCTGAAATGGATGCCTCATATGCCCAAGACCAGTACAACTGATCACTAAATTCAATTCCTGGATTTATTTTTATTATTTCATGAACTTTTAAAATGTATATGTTGTAAATGGTATTCATTTTCAAAAAAGTATTATATGCATTCTGAAGTAAACTAAAGTTTCCAAATATATTAATGAAACTAATAAACCCTTATAATTCAGAATCTAATTGTATAGTTAATTACATACAGCTTGGAGATATTGCTTAACACCTTTATTCAGAGACACCAATTTTCCAAAAGTCATTGGGGTAAGAGGAGCAGCCATATTGGAAAGTTATGGCATGATTCTTGGAGGTGGGTAGAGAATGGTTCGAGCAAGCAATAGTTCAGGGGTGATTGTGTTCCGGTATTTTACCGGATTTCCGGTATTTTCATGATCGATTCTGGTATTTTCATGTTCGAAAATACCGGAAATAAAATATTTTTAATTATGCTTTTATCTTCCCACCTCTGGATTTTATTTCATTATTTTTTTTAATTTTCAAATTTTTGATGATTATACCAATAATTATTAATAATATTCATCAAATTGAAATGTTAAGATGAAAATTCTAATTGTTTTTTTACCTTACTAAATTATTTTATTTGCATCCGATATGAGAATCAAATTTTTCTCACTTTTGAACTTTTGATGCTTATTACCCTTAATCAGGAGACAAATAAATGAAATGCAACTTTCATTACTTTATAAATGCTTTCGCACAACAAGCAGTAATTCTGTTAGACTTTTGCTTTCTCCTTAAATTTTTTTTTGGAGATAATTGCTCATCACCAGCTCAAAAGTAACTTTATTACTCATTTACAATTTAATTAAATGCATGTGCAATATTTTGACTAAAAACTATTTGAATATATGAAATGTGTTAGTTTATGAAAGGAAATTATTACGTATGTATTGTATTATTATAAAATTAGGTGTGCTTAAGTAATAGGGGCCTTGCCCCCCCCCCCCCCCCCCACTTTTTCTTTAAAACTTTCAGGTATTTTTTTATGAACTCACTAGCGGTACCCGCATGGCTTTGCCCGTGGTGAAAAATTAAAAGTTCATTTGTAAAATAATTGATATAGCAGAAAAAATGCTCTATTTTAGTTGTAATTCAACTATAATTCCTTCAAAGTATGATATAGAAATCTGGTATGGACCCCACGCTACTTAACTTTACGTGTAAATTTCTTAGTAGATGACTTAAGTGCTAAAATAGTGCTTGGAGTGAGCAAGATAACAGTTCAAGCATTTATATCCCTAGTTTGCCACGAAACAATGCAAAAAAATGTTTTACAATGATTAATCTCCTAAACATCGCCGATTTTAACATCATTTAGTGAATCTTTCGCAAAATATTGCCAATAGCGCCAAATTGAGTCCAAATAAAAAAAAAGAAAACAATTTTTTTTTCGCCAACTTAGCAATATGTCGCCAAATTGGTGGCAAATACTTAGCGACCAAAAGCTTGGCGATATATGGCCAAGTCGTCGCGCCAATTCATGTCCCTTTTGTCTGCATTGAAATGAACACTGATTTACACTTTTAAAAGAACTATGCAATATCGCAATTGATACGATATTTGGTTAATCTTTGTGCTTTGAGTACCCCTTTCTCGCTAAATGGGCGATAGACGCGCCTACTACTGTGTCCAAACGTTGCCAAAATTAATATTGCAGAAATGCAAAATCTATGAAAATGAACAAAAAAAAAAAAAAAAAAAAACTCCGCCAAATCTTTTAATTAAGTCATTAGTATATTGGAAACAGGGTTGCCAGAAAAATACTACGCTCCTTATTTGGGCCGAAAAAATACTACGCCTGGCAACGCTGGAAAAAGAACGAAACAAAAATAAGTATGAACAGGTAACCATGGTAACAACATGAAAAGTTGATTTCCGTTGATAAAATAATTCATTTCATCTATCTTTTCAAACAAATTTTATTCTCGAGTTCAACCATTTTAGAATCGTTTGGCTTGCTTTACTGAAGATAAGCCTTGAATTCCGGGATTCTAAAAACAATTGTTACAGCTCTCCTGATGATCGTAGAAACTTCGAAAAAACTTCATTTTGTGCAGAAAATTTCAAGCTTTCGAATGACATAAGACTTGAAAATGTGTATGAAATATTTCTTCCCTATTTTATCGAATTTCCGCTAAGAATTCGAATAGAAAAAGAACAAAATGGAATTTTCGAAAAATCGCTTCGAGGTGCAAAACTACATGCTACAAACTAATTTTGTGCCAAGTGGCATGAAAATCGACCGAGCGGTTTTGGCGCTACGCGCGTGACAGACAGACAGAAGGAAAGAAGGACAGACAGATCCACCTTCAGCTTTATTATTAGTAGAGACAATCGTCCCTGCAATAGTTACAGTGGAACATGGGGTCACATACTGCTGCTTTTATGGGCAGAAAAGAGAAAATGAAAAAATACACATGTATATATAATCTCTACATAAATCACTCATATCAACGAACTACATCTGCTTAAATAATAATTTGAATAGATAACTAAAAAAGTAAGAAATATGCCAAAATGATTTGTATTGACCCAGAAAAAGAATCCCCTTAAAATTCAAGAAAATTATCCTTTATTGTATTTCGGTGGTCAAACAAAATGGAACTATTCCAAGCTGAGACCAGTCACACAGCTGTTTTCTATCTTTATTGAGCTACAGGCAGGGTTTAACTGTTATCCGGTGTTTTGCATTCTAAAAGAATAAAACATGCTAGACAAAATATTGTTTTGTCCATTTCCTCCACTTTTTTTCAAGACATTAAAAGTTCTAAATAAAAAACACTGAGATAATGAAAAATAAATTTGTTGGTTATTTTCATTGAAGGAATATTTTTTAAATTAAAACTTCACACATACATTAGACGCAACAGTGTGTAAAATATTTTTAAGTAAAAACCTAAAAGAAGAAGAAAAAAAAGCTTTTTTTCAATGAGATCATGTTTATAAAAAATGAATTATGGATCACGGGACGCGGGAGCGTCCCGCCCCGCCAAGAAAACCAAATACAAGCCGCCAAGAAATTTCCGTCGCCAATAAAAATGTAAAAGAGCGACTAGGACTGTTTACGCGAGTAACCAAACCGGGGTTTTCACCCCTCTGTATCTCAGCCCCATAAAGATCCTTAGAGTTCATTTTTGGTATACTCAATATCCAGCGGCCCCTGACGGCACATACTAAAGCAAAACATCCAGGACCCTCAGGGGGAGGGGTGATATACGTTATAAAATCGCTATTTTTCGCACTTTTTAAAAATTGTTTGACAGGGGTCCAGACTAAACGGTAACTCGGATTGAGCTCTGCTTTTGCACCCACATTTATTTTGTCCCAAAGCTCGGCATAGGGGTTTTTTCGACCCCCCCACCCCCTCCCCCCTCGTTTTTATTTTCCGTATCTTTTCTCCCCGGGGGTCTTTAGTGTTGATTTTTGGTATGAATATTCTCGATGAGACATTGAGGACATTTTCCCAAAATTTACCCCCCCCCCCCGGAGTCATCGCACCCTGGAGTTATTAATGCTTAAAATTGGTCCGATTTCTATCTACTAGCTCTATTCAACATCTGAGCATTTATGTTTTCATTGTTGGGCCACGAGGAAAGAAAACTCAATGATATATAATTTCATCTGTTGCCAGTTTCTATTTGTTAACAAATAAAATATTTGTAATTGATTTTATTGCATAAGGCTTTTAAAAGGGATCTTCAATTTAGTTCATTTTAATATGAGATCGGCAGTAAGGGTTGGGGTTTTTTTTTAAACTTTTAATTTAATCGTAGTATTGTTAGCAACTAGCTTTGTTTTGCGTCGGTTCGGGTGGTACATTGTGATTGATTTCAAATTTATCCTAGACTGAAGAAGGTCCTTGAACTTTTGCACCAAATGCATGCTGCCAAGAAAGCCACAGATGTCGGACCGCCAAGAAAAATTTTGAAGGGGAAAAAAACATGCAAAGTAAATTTTGAAGAGAAAAAAAAACAGGCAAAGAAATAATATCAATGCAAAAACATGTGATATCTCCCCAAAAACAAGTTTTGTAAAAAAATCCCCCGCTGAGAAAACCTTAAATACTCACCCTTAAAAAGTTATGATATCGAGTTTTCCCGCCAAGTTTGTGCCAAACTACAACTAACCTGTATGTATAGTTCTTTTAAATTGTTTTCAGTCCTGCCAGGCGGGAAGTTTTTACGCATTAAGCAACCACCTCACAAGACAAAGCTTCCCGCCTGGCAGGACTGAAAACAATTTAAAAGAACTATACATACAGGTTAGTTGTAGTTTGGCACAAACTTGGCGGGAAAACTCGATATCATAACTTTTTAAGGCTGAGTATTTAAGGTTTTCTCGGCGGGGGATTTTTTTACAACACTGTTGTTTTTGGGGAGATATTATATAGTGTTGCTATTATATATATTGCATTAAATAAGCATGCATTTGTGTGCTGTAAGTTTTAGCATCTTCATGTTGTCATCTGTCATTCAGCAGTTTCATTGCCAATTGATATATTTGCATGGATAATGCAGAAGTCATGACATATTTGAATCTCAAATCAAAAGTCACATATGATGAAGTAACAAATTGGTGTTAATATTGATTATGCCACAAGGTATGAAGATTTCTTGTTATTACATTAATGTTAACTTAAAGCTGAGCTCTTTTGTTTTAGTTTGTTTAAATTTAGAGTGTATGTTTTCAATTTTGGTTTAGATCCTAAAGCAAACTAAACAAACCTTCTTGTGGTATCTCAGGTTGTTGTAAATATAAACTAAAACTAAATTTAAAAAATATAAATTATAAATTAAATTATAAAAATTTTAATAAAAAATTTATAATTATATGAACTTTTAACTACTTTTGCATAATATGCTATATCAATTAGATTATAATATAATTCATGGAAACTGATGCATTTTAGTTAATTTATTTACCTTTAAAAACTAATATCATGAGGAAAAAATCTTTTTTTTCCCCAGTAATATTCAATATTGTAAAGTTCAACTGCTCATTCATTTTGTTGAATTTAATTACTTTTTCAATAAAATTTTAATAAAAATGTTTTGTTATAATGTGCAATTAACATTTTCTTTATGGATTTATTAGATAATGATTAATACATAATCATTTTATATTAATTTTGTTTATATATATATATATAAAGTTATTTGATTATAATAAATATATCACCACAGTAGTTATAAGTTAATTGAATTGCGTAATAATTTATTGCATCATAGCAATACATTTACTTATCATATAACGCATGGAAAATTGAAGGATTTTGATTTTGGTCAGTAAAGATGAGTCTATCTCAGTGGTTCTCAACAGGGACAATACTGCCCCCCGGTGGGACGATGTTGAGAGGCTTTGAACCTTTTTTGGGTGTCGGGGGCGGTGGACATATTTAGGGCAGTAAGGGGGAGGCGAGTATATTTTAAAATAAGTTTGAAAGAATATGTTTTGGGCCGGGGCGATAGAAAACCTTTTTCCCGTAAATCGGTAAGGATAGCTTTAAAAAAAATTCTGGGGTTGTCTCCCGAACCCTAATACTTCTTCTAACGTCATTAAATATAGCCAAAATTTGCCAATCGAACTTCAAAAAAGCTTTTGGAGGTGGGTCTCCACTTTCAGAGTGTCTAAAAAAAGCCTTAAAATTGGGTTTTATTGATGTTCATTTGAAAATGGCTCAAGGATCCGATAAAATGTTATCGAATGATTCTTCATCCTAAAGCTCACACTTCTTGCATTGAAAAAGGGGTTCCTTGTAGCCCTGAAACACGTGTCTGCAGTATACCTGTATATTTGTGCTTCTTTAACGTTGGATTAAAACTTCACGTTTTGTTCTTATTTATGTTCAAAATGGGCCATTCTTTTAATGGAACTATTCTGGGGACTTGGTTGATTCTTTGACACAGATTTTTGGAGGAAAATCATCGACTGCTTTAAAAAAAAATCTTATGCTTGAAAAGTTTTTTACTCCATAGTCATTTTTCAACTATCTATATGGGCAAATTTTTAAAGTTAAACCGGTCAAGAAATCTGCCTTTTCTTCTCCCTCTCTTCCGTTTCACGTCCTTCTGCAAAAGGGGGCGTTGAAAACATTTTCAGTCTTAAAAGGGGCGGCAGCCGAAAAAAGGTTGAGAACCACTGGTCTATCTGAATGGGGAGGAAAATAGAAAATTTGTATTTTGTTCATTTCAAAGCGAGTCCGGTTTATTTATAGGCTCACATACGTCTTCAAAAACGTGCATCCCTTCAAACTAATACACAAGTCCATTTCTCCCTCTAAACTGGATGTTTGCCTTTCCATCGGTGGTGAGACAGTAAAACAGGTTGGAATGCAGTATTTTGATGATTGGTGGTGGCAATTGATCATCTTAAAGATGCTTTTGTGTTTGTAGATAAAATTTTAATAATAAGAGCTGTAGAAAAATCAAATATATGACACAAACTATAATTTATGCAATGTATATTTTCTTCAGTCCTAAAGTCCATGTATATAGTTATGTAATTGCCTCATAACCAACAGTAAGATATCTTACTGTTATTTCTAAGATAAGATGTCTACTGTTGCTCTGAGGCGACAGTATGAACCTTTCTCCTTCCTTTCAAAAAATATGAATTGGCCGATTTTGGGGCTTAAAAAAGCATAATCAACAAAGTAAATTATTTCAAAGCTTCATTTGATATGTTTTAAAAATAAAAATTTTTGCCTTGTAAACTATTCACTTTTTTTGAAAAAATTATATTCCAATTATTTCGTACTGTTGGGGGGTGGGGGGTGGAGTGCACTGAATTACGAAGACCTAATTTCCACATGTATGGACCTTGCTAATGAACTTTACACCCATGACTCTCATACCTACAAATCAAATTGTTTTTATCAGTTTTAACTGCCCCCAAAAAGTGAGGTTACTGTTCCGATTTGGCTTGGCATTGAGGGGGAGGTTCCACTACCCAGCACCCAAAGCAATTGTTATCGACTGATCTCAGGACAGGCTCCCTGTGGTCTACTTGTGCAAACCTTAAATGAATAATCACCACAACTACAGCAGCCCATATGGGGATAGGGGGCTTAAGCTCTCGCTTAGAAATTGGTACTTCTTTTCTTTACTACTTTTGCATCGAAAATATAAAAACATTTCTTCAGTCATCAATGAATAAGTTTTACAAATGTCATATATTAACAACTAATCTGCACGAAAATTGCTTTCCATTAGAAAATCTTCCTGCTAAATTATAGGAAAATATCCGAGTCCCCTCCCCCCTAAAACTTTGCATTGGGCGCCCATGCACACAACTCCAAATGTAAATTCTGTATACATATCCCCCCCCCCTTTGGTCTATTATGCTATTATGTTACTATATGTGTGTAATTGCCTAAAAAGGATATTTGTTGTCTCTGAAACTTCTGGTCCAAAAAGGATGGATTGTTCTTATTTCCATCTTTAATGCCTGTTTATAAATATGAAATTTGACTTCGAGGAATATGAAGAATACATACATGAAAAATATGTATGGATTCATTGTATGCAAGAATTCATTTTTAGTATTTTAAATGTTTTCTTGTAACATTTTACTAAAAAGTTATGTTTACAGACATAATAAACTGTATTTTATAATGTTTCAATGTGGTTATTGTTTTTATTTTTTTTTTTTCTATTTTTATTCAAAATCAAAATAATAAAGTTTTAAAATCATTAACAGAAAAAAGATTGACTTTTTAAAAAGTTCTTTATTATCCCAATTTTTAATAAAAAGATGTGTCTGTGTTAGATGTCGACATCTAAAAATAAACTTAGACCTGAATAATATAAAGACGAACACGCAAACATAGTTAGCAGGCAATTTAAATATTTTTAGAACATTTATTTACCCCATCAAATTTTTTTCACTGGCAAAAAATGTCAGTTGTCAATTTTGAGGTGCTTTCAAGTTATAATACTAGAAAATTAGTTAATATAATTTAAAAACCATGCTGGTCACTTCCTGGTACTGAACTGTCTTTTAACTTCCCATTTTTGCAGCTGGTAGTGATATGACTTTTTTTAACTTTTTACTCCTGGGTCCCTGTACCTACCATTACACGTGGTTTAATAGGTTCGATGGAGCCTAAAGAGTGCTCTGCTCATTTAATCCAGACCAGGAGCTGAGTCCAAACATAAGACTCTTTAGAAACACAGCTTTTTTAAGCATAAAATTAAAAAAAATTAACTTACATTCACAGGCAGCCTAAATTTTATTAGGTTTGTTGTTTGCTTACACACATTTTATTTCTTGTAAAAGCCATGATATACTAGTCCTAAAGGAGATACAATGTGTGTGTACCTTTAGTGAACATTTTAAAATTTAACTTAAATTGTTTATCTAAATTACTTCTTAAATTCCTTTTTACACATAGGTAACAACATAATTTTCTTAAAATGATACAGAAATTGTCTTCATTGATGCAAATTCTTGCATATTTTTTAAAAAGGTTTTTTTTTTTCACAATTCCTGAAAGTTTTTTTAATGTAGAGCTGTCCCATTCACTTTGAAGGTCCGATTCTGGTTCAGTCGCAGCTTGTCATAGGAACGAAGAGCACTTGGAAAGAGACGTCTCATTCTTACACTGAAATTTTCATTGTAATTACAGCCACTATTTGAAGAAAAGCAAAAAATAAAAATGCAACCTGAATTTGTAGAAATTGGAATTCCAGACTTTATTTTTTCCAGAACATTATCAGAGGCGGATCAAGTGAAGTGGGGGCCCCAAGCGGTAAAAGTTTTGGGGGCCCCCTCCACCCCACTCTAAAAAAGGGGGAGAAAAAATCCAATACAGTTTACCAATATTTCTTATTTACCTACCTCATATAAATTTTCGTCTAGATTTAATTGCAGCAAAATCATTAATTATGCTTTCCGTGTCGACGCGGTTCAACAGTTCCTGTTCAATATACAGTATGGCAAAGTTGTTAAGCCTCTCTTCTCCCATTTTACTACGTAAATAATTTTTTTCTCTTTTTAAAACAGAAAACGATCTTTCACCTGATGCATTTGACATAGGAATTGTCAAAAATATTTTCAAAAGTGTCTCCATGTTCGAAAATGTGCAAGACATCCCTCTAGCAGCTTGATAAATATTATGACACGAGAGACTTAAATTGTCTGAATTTTCAGATGTTCTTTTGAATGAGTCCTCATTTTCTTTTAGAAACGGTCATCAACTTTTAAAATACTTATGAAACAAATTTGGGGCCCCAGAGCGGGCCCCTAGGTTGGACCTTATTAGCCTATTGGTATATATTATTCCCCGGTTGTGAAAAAGCTTGTTGTTTTAGCTACAGGTTGCAGTTATATCTAAAACCAGTGCATTCGAATTTTAGATTCTAGGAGAATTTCGGGGTCCAATAGCGCATCACGGGTCGACGGGGCCCCACGCGGCCGCTTAGTCCGCGTACCGTTAGACCCGCCTCTGAACATTATAACTCCTTGCTTTCAGTATTACATCACGATCCTACAAGTCCTTAATCAACTGTTTATCTATATTTTAGTTTCTAAAACATTAGTAATCAAAGATCAATTTTGGGAAAAACTAATTATCTTTTTCAGGATTGATGCTGGTTTGAATCAAGTTCGATGAAAATAGATTTTCATTTAGGAGTAACAAAATGATCAAGAAATCTTATACAAAATTAAATGTAAGGATTGAAAATTATAGCTGGTATGAAATTGATGCCCAATAGGTAGAATCTCACAATAAACAAAGTAAAAGCAGAAGTGGACACAGCAAAATTGTGGCATTCGCAAATCTGTACCTCAGAACCATAACAACCTAAATCCAAAAATAGGGATTTTCATTTTATTGCTGCAATGTATGCAGAATCTTATTCCACACTAGCTGCGTGGCCCGGCGTTGCACGGTCTAACTTGAAAATAAAAATTATGGCAAGTGACACGTGTCTTAAAAAGTCCCGATTGCTTACTATACTTAAACTTCGCCCACACGCAGAAAAGCTGAAAAAACATAACTTTTTGAATTGACTTGAGCCTTGAACGTTTAATACGAAACGGGGAAATGATATTAGCAATTCCAGATATCTGCCAGGGAGTTGAGTAGATACACTTAATACTCGATTGAATTGATGAAAGCCATGGAAAATAGAGTTTTAAATTAAAATTAAAAAGACAAAAACAGGTCTTAAATTAAAATAACTACCCATCGCATTTTTTTGAAACTGGTCTCTAAACCTTTCCAGTACCAAAAGGAACAAACGATGAAAATTTCAGCCAAATCTGTCTCTTATTTCATTTTTATACATGTAGATTAAATATTCAAGGCCACAAGCTTTGTAATTGTTCTGAACTAAAAGGCATTATTTGCCTTGTTATAATCATCATAGGAGGGCCTAGAAACGCCGTAAAATAAAATGCTTTTAAGAAACGAAATGAAGAAAAGGGAACCAACAATGAATTTAAAAGATGTCGCCATAGCAACGCAATAAAACGTTAATAATTTGATCAGAAAAGAGGTTTTCGAACTCGAAGTTCAAACGCTTGTAACTTTTTTCTAGTGGAGATAAAAGCTTGGTTCTTCTACTGAAAGTTGAATCAATTCTGTGGTTATAAATATCGCTCTATCCAATGGCGTAAAAATCAAAACTGTGGAATAATTTTTTTTTATTGATGGTTTTAATGAACCAAGTATTGCAAGGAATCGGGGGAAGCATTGCAAAAGGCAAGTTTAAAAATTGAATAACTCGTGCTGTGTTTAAGTTAGAGAATCGGAACTAACTGCATAGGACGGAGAAAATTTTTCTGCTTCCAACGATATATAACATTAATATGTGCAAGTAATTTTTAACCCCAGTATTCAGCATATTTATGTGAAAATTGCCTTGATTTTGAATAAAATCTATATATGACATTATTATTTTTAGTTATAACAGTAACTCCTATAGCCTTAAGCCTTCCTGGATAAATAGACTTTTCAACACAAAAAGAATTTTTCAAATCGAACCAGTAGTTCCTGAGATTAGCGCGTTCAAGCAAACAAAAAAACTCTACAGCTTTATATTATTAGTAAAGATTGGCCCCTCGAAAACATTATCTATAAAGAAATTGCTTCACATTTATTTCACAGCATTGAAAGAGTGCAAGTCCTATCCTTTGCATGCATCTGACAATTGTTTTCGCCTTCTGTTGAAAACTTACAAAAATGGACTTTCATTAGTCTGGCTCTGAGGTACAAATATAATGATGAACTCACGAATCAGAACACTATAAAATTTAAATACATTTTAATTTTCATAAGATTTATAATTAAAGTTCTATATAGGTTGGAAGCTCCAAACAAATTCCATGATTGAAATTTACTTACATTAGGAATAGAAATATTGGGACTGGTGTGTGATTATTTACACCCATGAGGTAACAGATATGAGCATGGCAGTGAAATTGATTCTAGTCATGAATCTTGTAATTTGAAATGTAAAAAAAATCAGAAAAATAGAACAGAATTCATAAAATTTCAGAAACTTTTGGGTAAAATGCCATATTTTAGAACTAATTATATTTTTCAGGAAATAAGGGACTTCCGATCCATTGGTCTTATAACTAAAAATGGCATTATGCAAAAGTTGTTGAATGATTTTCAGCTCAATATATTGCCTTCGGCAAGAAATAAAGTGAGCATTTTAAAAATTTATTTAATTCAATCAGTCATTTTTGTAATGGTTAGTTATGCCCAATTTTCTAATCCTGATTTCATAAGAACAAACCTACTATTCATACTATCTATTTTTTCCATTCACTTATAATACTTTATTAAATATTGCATAACGAAAACTATTTATCACGGAAAACTGTAGGTTCCAATGAGTAATGCTTGAAAAATAAACCAGTTTATTTGTTCATTTATTTTTTATTATATTCACTCATAAAAAACAAAGTATACAAACAGTACAAAACACAATATCACAATTGAAAAGTGAAATATTTTAGTGCTACAAAAACCTACTTAAAAAATGCAATCACAACATTTTAAGAAACTGACTAAAAATCTGAGACTCTTCCCTTCCGCTCCCAGTCGCCATATCGCGTGGGTTCAGGCCCTCTAGGTCCTCCCACTTCTCCTGTCAATGGATTTTTCCCCTCAGGAAATGGAGCATAGGCATCCACCTGGCTTTTCTCTTCCATCTCTTCTGTCTGATCCAGTTTACCTATAGGTGTTTTCCCCCGCTTCCTCTCTTTGGAATCCGCAAAATGTCGAGTAGCAATAATTCCAGCATTCTGCGATGTGCGGAATGAAGAAATTGCATTCAGTCCTGAGAAATAAATTTAGTTATTAGTGCTAAAGAAGTAAGTTATACTACTGTGACTTATTCTGGTAATAATTTACATTTAAACTGTTATAAATTTCTTGCTACGATGAGTAGGGACGAGAATCTTTTACTATCACACTTTTGCTAGAGACGATAATGTTTCACTGTCACTTTTTTGCTTCATTGAAAAATGTTCAGTTACATGTTCTGTTTTCCAATTTGTTCTCCCCTACTCCAAATGCACATTTTAACAAAAGATTGAGAAAATCTACAAAGGCTTCCTATGAAAGTTCTATAGCTTATTATGAAGCAGAAATTCAACAGTAAAATTTTAAGTAAATTATTTTTTTGGGAATGCGGATTTTCAGAAAAAAACAATTTTTTAAAATTTGGCATTAAGGTTTTTCATTTCTTGAACAAAAGCATATCTTAAAAGCCAAAGGCTTTGTCTCCAACTAATGTAAGGGATTTGGTATTCAAATTTTCGACAAAAAAAAAAAAAAAAGTCCAAAGTGGCTAGGTTTAAAATAACCAGAGTAGTACATTTAATAAATACAAAACACAAAGAATATCATTCTCTTTTTTCTTTGTAATTAAATAAGCTAATTATTTGGCAATTTATTAAAGATCTTGAAATTGAACAGGATTATAGTTGTATTAAAATGAATAAAAAAATTATGATAACCAAAACAATACATAGATAAATCCTTGAAAAATTATACTAGTTACTTTGAGTTTTTAAATGCAAATAGCTTATTAAATTTTGGTCAAAAACGAGTGAGTTATTTCGAAAAGTAGGGATGCAACATGCAACAGTTAAAAACATTGAAGACTGGAGTTTTATGGCTGCGAGAAAGTCCTCTCGGCTGCTGTTGGAAGTCACAAAACTATCGCCAAGTGACTATAAACCACTTTAGACTTTTGTGGCAACATTGCATAAAATTCGAATTCTGTCAGCCCTGTTTAATCAACGGGAAAACGAATACTTTATCGGTAAAAAACTTTCCCGAACCACGGACACAACTGTAAAGATCTTCTCTTAATTGAATAGTGGTGGTTAGCTTTGAGAAATATTTTTCTGTGAAATTTTTTTAGGTAAAATAAAAATAAATTAAGTAAATACAGTTATTTGCGCGAAAATATGATTTTCTGCCTGCAACGAGTAACAAAAGCAACATTCATTTTACATCAAAATATTTCCACAATTTTATCTCATTTCTTTTGAGGTTCGATGTTCCATTACATAACAGTTTCATAACAAGTTACTTTTCCATCATTGAGTTGGCTCAAAATATTGTTGGATCCAGCTAAAATTTAGCCTAATTTTTTTTTCTCATAAAGAGGAACCAAATTAGGGGGTGAAAAGATCATATTTTCATAATTCAAGAATGAGCTCTACCTAGGGTTTAGCTCTACCTCAGAGCTAAATAGAACTACATAAAATATTTTTGTTGCACCTTTTGGATCTCCTTCGGGACCTCGCAATTGTAACAGTTGCGATACATAGTAAATCTACCACTGAAAAAATCGGGATAGATGGTCACCGTACTCTAAATACATAGGTCTCCCTAATGTCTACTGAACTTAAAAGGAAAAGATGCATAAAGCGAAGTTATTTCACAAGCTAAAGAGATTACTCATAATTTCAACTACTATACGTTCAAAATACGAGAGTTCCGCTTTTAATTTACCATTAGCAACGTTTAGAGATCGCGTATCACATAAATAAAAAACAAAACTTATATATTTATGGTTTAAGATATTTCTAACAGAACAATATCACATAATTTTAAAAATTCAGTCACCATTAAAAGATTTCTACAATTCACAAATTTTATACACAAAACAATCCTGGACTACACAAGCTAATCCTAATATGAGTGATAAAGAAACTACGAACCAACACTGCGATGTAATCGTTGAAGTTCCTTCAATATTTTATACATTTTTCCCAACATCAAATGCTCTGAAAGAACATAATTCAAAATTTTTCAACGAAGTAAAATTTTAGAAATTAGAATTAAATGACCAAGATAGCTAAGTCTTTTTTTGGATCATAAAAGTACGAAGCAATATTGTTTACGAGATTTGTTACGATTTGTTTATTTTCATTATCTTCTTGGAATCTAATGTGTTCTTCTTCAAAACCAGTGGGGAAAAAAAAATCCTGAGCCGAAAAAAATATTACTTTTCAATTGATCTTGAAGAAAAGGGAAATTAATTTTGTAGAAAAACATAGACTTGTTTCTAAATTAATCGCAAATTTCAGATTATTGAAATTCACTGAGCTACAAGTGTTTCATTACTGGAGTGGTGTTTGTATTGGAGAAGACACTACTCACGTGACTGTTCTACTGTGGTATATGAAACCATAAGAAAACCCAGTAGTAGATGAAATTACGTACTTTTTATTAAGAGATGACATCTTTTGAAAGTTTTTATCTTTAAAATATTGAAACGAAGCAAATAGCAGCTCATTTGGCACAGAATTCTTTCCTATGAATTCTATATATTCTTGATTTTAAGCCTCTTGGTTCCTCATCGAAAAAACTGCGAAAACTCATTTGTTTCCATTTATCATTCTCCTAATTAGAATTTGTTAAATGTAAAAAATACCTTTGTGCGATAGATTTGAAAATTTAATCCAACGGTGCTTTCTTAACGTTGGATTCGTCGTTGTGCCAGCCAGGCTGGCAATTTGGGTCGCGCTGCTTCACCAACACAGTCGTAGGCTGTGTAAGCCCTACGCATATTCAGAATGTGTATCTAATGTAATATGCCGCCAACTCGGTCATTTTGATCCATGGACTGCAGTTTCGTGCTTATTATGCACTCATCAGCATGGAATACGAAAGTAATAGAGTTGGAGGCAAAAATCCTCTTATAGAGCAAAGAGAGCCAAAAAAATTGGTAGCTAATGTGAAATTAGAATACCAGCAAGCGGCCACACTTGGTACGGTACAACTGGTAAATTTTATAAAATTAAAAAAAAATCACAATAAATTTATTTACAGATGTTTACACTTATTTACAGTTGATCGGGTAATAATTGCTAAACATCCAGCAATTAGGCACATATTAAAAATCACAGTTCACTCAAAAGTAAGGCTATGGGTCGAAGGCATAAAAGAATATGCTTAGAAACATGGTTTCGTTTGCCAACTTCCGGTCCTACAAAATGTGATTCTTTTCTGAATCCGTAGAGCCTACAGATGAAAAAAAAAAAAAAAACACAATGTTACCAAAAAATACTGTCTCATTAATTTTTTACATACCATGGAAAAAACATGACCAAATAGCTGAAATAAAAATCTAATCGCGGATATAATAACGTTAAATATCATATGTATATTTATATCTATATCTATCTAAATATGTAGCTAGCTAGATAGATAATGTTTGATTTTTATCGAGCAACCTTGCGTCGAATTTGCACATGCGTCAAGTCTGTACTAATCTTGTCAAAATAGATTTGATAGTGATGAAAGAGAAAATGAAATTGAGGGGATTTTTTTTTTTTTTTTTGCTTTGTTTTTCTTTGGATTCATTTATTTGAGGTAATATCCCCCCTCCCCCCTTTCTTATCAGTCTTGGAAAATAAAATAATATTGGACTAAGTAGAAATGCTGTTATGGTGCATTTTCGTAGTTAAGTAGTCACCCTTTTCAAAATAGAACCGTTCAACGGTGCTAGGTGCAACTTTCGAGATCGTACAAGAGATATATAGTATTTTCAAAGAAAAAAAGTAATCAAAAACAAGTAAATAATTTTTAAATTTAAATGTGCATTTGATAATAAATAAATAAATAAATAAATAAACAAAAACCTTTATGTAAGGAAAAGAAATAATATGAAAAAACGTATTAATTTCCCCAAATGAGCAGGAAAACGACATACGCGTGTTTCGGCGTTATAAGAAACGCCATTTTTAATGCAAAAAATGCGAGCTTATAGATGAAATTCTTCATCAAATTTATCAAATACTAACTCTAAGTGTATTATCATGATTAGAAAAATCATTTATGCACAGCTGCTGCCTGTTTTAAAAGCTAAGTTCGAAAATTTCCCGGAAGAACGTCCATTTATTTTCCCCAAAGAGAGAAGCTCATGCAATAAAAATCTGGGAAAACATTCTACATACAGCTGAATTTAAATAATGCACTTGAAAGAACGGCATCAACGTCTGAGATCTCAATAACAAGTGACTTTGTTTCTTCAATATTGGAACATGGCGAGTAAAGTAATTATTTGTTCTCATTTTATGCGTATGAAAATTGCTAAAGCACGCTCTCATCTGCACGAACAACCAAAAGTAAACAAGAAGCTTTAAAAGAATACACATATTAAAATACACATTAAAATACACATATGCTGAAAGAAACTGGTGAAATTTTAACAAGCTCGACAATATTGGAAAGTTTGCTGAAAAAGACTGAAGAGATAATACATCAATTAAAAATGTCTTTGAAGAAAGACACACAGACACAACATTAGTTAATTAAAATAAATAAATAATGAACCTTTTCTTTGAAAAACATTTATAAGTCATTAAAATGCATTGATAGCCAATCTTTAAAAGTTGGGAAGTGGGAATTAGTTACATTTTTCGAAAAAAGAGTCAAAAAAGTATGTTTTTATGGCATTCTTATTTCCACAATGTGGAGTAATGTTCAATGAAATTTGAAAATACCGTGAAAGTTTCTTTTTTCCGGAGAGAAATGATGTTTGGAAGTTTGATGAATCGTAATCAATAAGGCGATATTACATTCTAGAAATGTTTATGTATATACTAATTGTTTTATAGTTAATTAATAAAAGTAAGAAATCGAAAGTCAAATTTTTGGAAATACATTACTTGGCTACTTCCAGTGGCGTACCTATGGGGGTGTTTTGGGGACAACCCCCCCCCCCGAAACGTTGGTGCAAAAATGAAATGAAAAAATATTAAACTCCTAGAATGAAAAAGTACGATTCTCCAGCAAATATCATTGTGTCACAGACTTCATTGCCATCCCCCTCCCCTTCCCAGAACTATTAAAGATTGTCTTTTTTAGGAAATAAATGTCAAAAATTTCCGGAGGTAGGCCTCTAAACCTCCCATTGTGATCGAAATTCGTATGAAATTGCGTTTTTGGAACTGAAATTTCGAAAAAATCGCTGGGAAGAATTTCTATATCCTATCATTTTCTTTCACATTATTAAAAATGGCCGTGTTTTACTGACTGAGGAAGAGATCGAACATCACCAAGATAGTCTAGAATGGAGTTTTTAGAGGTACAATTTATGAAAATTTCCGGGGGCGAACCCCCGGACCCCCCTTCCATTTTTCTACAGTAATATTTCTTTACTCTTTAAAAAGCTGTCTGGTTTTTCGAACTTCGGAAGTACGCATTTTCAAGTGCGTATTATATATATCTATATACACGTACATACATGCAAAGTGTGGGTAAAAAGGGGTTGTCCCCCCCCCCCGCCGCTCGTTTTTTAAACCTCGTGTTGACTTAGAATATAACCCCCCCCCCCCCCTGAAACCAATGAGTAGTTACGCCACTGGCGACTTCTACCTGTTACCTGCAACCCGAACCCTTGATCAGCAGCGTGGTGAATGCGGGGAAACAAACCTATTTGGCCACGTCACCATCGCTTGTACTTTAAAAAATATTTTTTAAAAAAAAGTAATTGTCGTGCTGTAAAAAAAATTTTCACTGATGATGTTCATGTATGTTACTCTGTCACAAGGCCGTAACCAGACCTTTGTTTCGAGGAGGGTTTTACCAAACACTTTTCTCGTGAAATTCATGTGGTCATTAACATTTGAATTCATGTTACATATTTTATCGATTTTTGTTACAATATATGCTTGAAAGACATTTAACATGAAAAAAAAAAGCGCATCTTTTCAATGTTGGAAAAAAATACGAATGTCTTTCAATCACTGAAAAGGACAGATGCGTTTTTCCTTTACGCATTCGAAGTAATACTTTGGAAATTTTTATTTTGTAATACTTGTAAAATGTGCTGAATATAGAGTTTGGTACTTTTAAATTTCAAGACTTTTGGTATTTTTGTTAGTGGTATTCAAAGTGCGAAGCAAAAAGATAAATAGTTCTGTATGAAACTATATTTGCGATAACGACAATAAAAATAAATACTGTAGATTATAAACACTTCATTTGTACAATTATTCAATAATGATAATTTTATTTTTCAAATACATTTTTAAAATAAATAAGAAAATGAAAACAAAACAACAATAATTTTTTCAACGAAAAAAGTGTGTGAAAAACGTTTTTTGGAATAGTTTTGAAAAATTTCTTAGGGGGTTTGAACCCTAAAAACCCACCCCTTAAATACGGTCCTGCTCTGTCTTATAAAAATTAAATTGAAAAATGGAAAACCCAATATTCTTCTAATTTTTATTTTAAACAATTTGAAATGTTGCGATTGATATTCCATACGATATTAAGATTCCTATCGCCGTCAGAAATTTGGATTAGATTATTTGTGTGCAGACGTACCTATGAAACTAACCTGTGCAAATTTTTAGCTTCCAAGATCTAAATCCGAAGAATCTAGGATCACTGAAAAAATGGGATCCAAAATGGCGGATCAGTTTCGTTAAACGAGTTACAATGCTTATTCTAAGGTTGCGATAAAAGAAGATTTTTTTTTTAAACTTCAAAACTGCATATACATTCGTTAATTAAAAGTTTTTACCCAACTGTGGTTCTCTTCTTGATAGTTAAAAAAGTGATAAAAAGAAAATATATTTTTGTCGCTGCTGCTTGAATAAATAGTTAATTATCAAACATAAAAAAATAAAATCCATGTCTTTATCTCTGCAAGGAAAAATAAAGCTGAAATTGTGAAATATTTTACCATTCGTTAAAACTGTAAAGGAAAGGATTTAATAAGTTCAAGTCATTTTTAAAATATGAAGTATAAAAAGTCAGGTAGAGATATTTTAACACTTTTTTTTTTTTTTTAAGAAAATGCTTTATTGTTGCGAAAGTACTTTGAGCTTTATTTTATTAAGTACAAAATTTAAAGAGAAAAGATGTCCTAATTAAAATCGTCTTGCGGATTAATGATTACATCCAAATAAAAAGATTTGTTTTCGCAAATCAGGCTATTTTTTAAAGCAAATTTGTTTGGATGAAGAGTTCACGCAGGTCCTGTGGAACAAGGTAGAATGTTAAAATTTTTAAACAAGATATGGTGCAGAAACGAAATTGGTTTTCACCTTTTTCTCTTACAATTAAGTTTTTCGCTTATACCTCTTTTTCCCACAACAGTTTCATCCCCTGAAATGCAAGTAATTTTATGCTAATGTTGACATTCAGGCTTTGATAGGAACACACTTATACGGAAATAAAGCTTAAAAACAAACAAAACGCAGATATTTTTTAAAAAATATATACAGATACAAATAAGCCGATATTCTTTCAATTAATTCCTCTTTTTCTTCTCTTTTAATTCTTCACTTATTAAAAAGGTTATTAGAAAAGTGAATTCTTCAATCTCATAGTCTTTCACCCACAGACTTACGTCTGAACACACATCACACAATGGGTCCCTGAAGAGCACTCTGTTATTTCTGATCCAGGCCAATGACCGAGCAAACCCGTGGTCCAGTTCCCCCAGAGGTATTGTTTCACTTGGAGGAATTTGTGACCACGACCATAATTTAACGTCGCCCAGCCACCATTTGTTCCGAAGGTGGATCTTTGATCGGCTGGGATCGAACCCAGGACCCTCCGGTCATGAGTCCGACACTTTACCGATCGGGCTACCACGGCCCACATGTTTAGACAGGGTCATACTATGAATGTGCTAAACATATTTCTACAAAATTTTCAAATTATTGATTGAACAGCCCCATGGCGGCTCCCTGGATTCGCCACTGGTTTAGACTGCTTTGAAAGGTATTAGATGTACCACAGCTTTATGCAGATAAACACTATTCTGCTTTCTTTAAAGTCGACTAACCTGTAAAAAATAAACTGATGTTTTTTCAGTAAATACTGGCAGCAGAGGTACCAGTTTAAAACTAAAATGCACAGTAATAAACTGCAAAACTAGCTATTTCACAGTTTATTACAGTAAAGCAGCAATTTTAGTTTATTACCACAAAATCAGTTGTATTATACTGTAAAAACAACAGTTGGCAGCAGACGTTCCAGTTTAAAACTGGAAAATGTACAGTAAGAAACTAAAATTAGCAATTTTACAGTTTAATACTCTAAAACTAGCAATTTTACAGTTTATCACTATAAAATTAGCAATTTTTAGTTTGTATTAATAAAAGTAGCTGTATTATACTATAAAAACATCTATTTTTACAGTGTACTTTCTGAACTCTATTGGCACCTAAATTATTAAATTGTTCGATTTTAAAATAAATTTCAAAATTTTAACCCATTTAACTTTTTTTTACATTTGTTCCATAATACGTCCGACATTAAAATGTCGCTAAAATGACATGAAAAAAAAAGGGAAAGTTCACGATTTGAAAATTTAAATTTTTACATGTGTAGTAGTACTTTAGTTACAATTGTAAAATATATTTTAAAGTATCTTCGTAATGCTTTTTAATTTTCAAGCTTTGAGAGGAATAGTCGCCAGCTTAATTTGTTTAGTCACTCTGGTAATCTAGCACCAAGGATTTGTCAGACCCTGCTTTTTTCAAAAGACAATGAAATAGAAAAAGTTTGAATTTTATGAAGAAGTTGAACGTAGTCAGTACTTTAATTAGGAGAGGGAGATTCAGAAAGAGCCGTTACCTGAAGTATTTAGTTTGTTGTAGTAAAAATAGTAAATTGGTTTCCAACTACCTTAAAAAAATAAATAAAGGTCTACTTTTTACATAAAAGCAGATATAAGTAATTTTAACTGAACTTTTTAAGCCAGCAAAAATCTGTAAATCATGACGTTCATCCTCTAAAAGAAAGAAAAAAAAAGTGCTCCGCCTCTCCTCCAATATATTTTTCTCACCTACGGCACTGAACATAAAGTTATGATAAAAACATTCAGAAATTTCTTGGAGCATTAATTTACTAGGTTAATTAAATAAAAAACTTTAAATAAGCATACAACCAAAAGCATTTAACAGTTAGTATAAATATCACATAACTGTAAAGATATGATAACACATTGTCAACCTTAATTGAAGTTACTAGTAGTTTGAAATTTTACTTTGAAGATAACTAGTAAATAAAACTCTTGATATCTTTCGGAACCTTTAACGATATTTCGCGGAGGATTAGGGTTCCGATGAGCCTTTTTTCAGAAACAATGCAATAAATCCTTTGGAACGTTATCAGGAAGATAAAAGTTCGTATCTGAAAATCATGATAACCTATATTTCTCCTTGTTTCGGGCACTGTACAATTTGATAACACGCCCACGGTACCATATGCGCCGGAAGTAAGTAAGAGTAATGGGAAACAACCGCAGCTTCAGTCAACAATCACAACCAGTTATTTTTTACGAGTACCCATTATTTTAATCTCGGCTATAATCCTGTGTGGTGAGATTTGCGTGCGCAAAGAAGACACACATACGTATTTTCTTTCAACAGGTGGTATTGAAAGTTTGAGGATCTATGATGAAATATCTTTTCAATGAGCAAACATGAAAGAAAACTGTCTTTCATTCAACTCGAATGTAAGTGTCAACTCAATATCCTATTCTTGAAACTTCTGAAGCCTTTTAAAATAAAAGTACAGGAGGTCTTACTGGAGTAATGTACGTTTCAGAACATTTTTTTTTCTAATTAGTCTAATTCCGCTGAATATGAAAGTAAGGGCCGTGGTAGCCCGATCGGTAAGGCGTCGGACTCGTGTCCGGAGGGACCCGGGTTCGATTCCAGTCGATCAAAGATCCACCGTCTTGATTAATGGTGGCTGGGGGACGTTAAAAATGTCGTGGTCATAAAGTCCTCCAAATGAAACGATACCTCTGGGGGTGCTAGGCCAAAGGTTTGCTCGGCCCTTGTTCTGGTTCAAAAAGAACAGAGTGCTCTTCAGGGTTCTATCCCGGTTAAACCACGAGTTGTGGTAGGTACGGGGGACCCTGGAGTGAGTGAAGAGTGAAGTGAAGAATATGAAAGTAAAAAAAAAAAAAATCTGGTATGGACCCCACACTACTTCCTTTTACGTGTAAATTTCTTAGTATTTGCCTTAAGTGTTAAAAAAAGTGCTTGGAGTGAGCAAGGTAACAATTCAAATATTTACACCCCTAATCTGCCCCAAAACAATGCAAAAAATATTTTACAATGGTTAATTTTCTAAATATTGCTGATTTTAATATCATTCAGTGAATTTTTCGCAAAATATCGCCAATAGCGCCAAGTTGAACCCAAATTCAAAAAATAATTTTTTCACCAAATTTATCGCCAACTTGGCGATATGTCGCCTAGTTGGCGTCAAACACTTGGCGATCAAAAGCTTGGCGACATATCGCCAAGTGGTAGCGCCAATTCATATCACTTGAGTCTGCATTGAAATTAACACTGATTTACCCCAAAAAAGGGGTAAAACACCCCCTTGGAAACATTCGAATGCAACCACAAGAGGAGGTGCACAACTAGACCATCCTCAGAACCTACATACCAAGCTATAAGCTTCTACGGCATATAGTTTTTGAGTTATGCGACCCACATACATACATACATCCGCACATACGTACATACAGACGTCACGAGAAAACTCGTCGTAATTAACTCGGGGGTGGTTGAAAATGATTTTTCGGCCGCTTATATGTTGGTAGGTACATATGCACGTGCTGACAGGTCAAAAAAAACTACTGTACATTCATTCGGGGGTGAGCAAAATCAAAATTTAGACTCAAATTTGAGTGATTTTTTTTTCGCGATCACAATACTTCCTTTACTACTTAAAAGGATGTAAAAAGTATTAAAAACAAAACGTGCCGGGGCTCAGCGCACATTCAAATTACATACCTCTAATATCTCATGAAAACAAGTGTTAAAATGGAACAGGCAAACTTTTTATGTTTCCAACTTCACTATTTTCATACCTTACTTTTTAAAAATGCTTGTTTTGATATTTTTGAAAAAAATTCCGTGGGCATAGTAACTTTTCTGAAAGTAATCTAAACCTCTCGTTTCCAAAGTACCCCCATTTCTGAAGCTCTGCTTACATCCGTATTTAGGAGTATTTCTTTCGTTGTATAACAGCAAATACAATAAAAGTATTAAAATACTAGTGGGGCAGTTTGAACCAGATAAACAACGGCCCTGAAAGAGTACCTCAAATCTCGAAAGTAGGTCAGCCCTATTTAAAAATAATCCCCCCCTGCACTTGTTTTATTTTCCTATTTCATATCGAAAATAGGCCGTTCTTAATTGCTGATCTTGTTTGAGAAATGATGCTGAAATTTCGGAAATTGAATTGGGATTGCATTTTTTCTTTTCATCTCTGCTCAATGCAGCTGATATTTTTATACTACCTGACTTCTGTGGTTAAAGTAGAATATTGACCTATAGTTCTAGAGTCTTCTTTAGTTTCAAAGAGTTATCTTTTCTCTATTAAATTCTTCCATGTTGACAATTCTTTTTTTCGTTCCACTTTGAACCTACTGCATTTTTCTTCCCATATTCAAAATTGCAATTTTTTGAAACAGTGTCTTCCGAAATATTACCAGAAAAATGACAAAGAGCAAGTGGGGATTGGGGGAACCAAATGTATGTATGATGCACATGAAACAGTTTTTAAAAAATATTTTGCGAAGTATTGTGACGAATAATACTTTTCCTGTAACTAAGGGTTAGGTAAACCCTGCAACTAAGGGTAAAAACTAAGGGTTTCCTGTAACTGTTAGCATCTAGTTATTGAAAAAATAGTCAAAGTATTACGATGAAACCTTTTCTTGAAGCAAATGCACCCACAGCTCGATCATAGCATCCTAAGACTGCAGTTTCCTCCTTATTGTGGACTCTTCAGTTAGGAATAGCCAATGATCGAGCTGGAGGCAAAGATTCTCTTATTTTAGCTAAGATTGCCAAAAAGCTGGTAGATAAAGTGAATTTATCTTACCAGCGAGCGTCCGCAAACCATGGTGCGGCTCAACTCGAAATTTGAAGGCAACTGCTGTGTAATATGGCAATCTTAGCTAAAATAAGAGGATCTTTGCCTCCAGCTCGATCATTGGCTATTCCTAACTGAGGAGTCCACAATAAGGACGAAACTGCAGTCTTAGGATGCTATGATCGAGCTGTGGGTGCATTTGCTTCAGTTCTGCCTTAGCCCTGGCTTATGGGCGGTAACTCATTGCATATAAACCTTCTCTTGTTATAATTGTAAGCATCGACGTTTAGACTATAAGCGAAGGGGACAGTCAAACAAACATTTTCCTCTTCCCACGCGACTGATCTCTAAGAAGGACTATTTTTTTAAATTGCTTCACAAGTAATTTAAAAAATTTCTCTTGAAAGTTTGAATTTCAAATTATATCGATATCCTTTAGAATAACTTTGTTCAAGCTCAGAAGAAAGCAATAGTTAATTAGTTATTTTGTTTAGACTAACTTGAAGCTTGGTTCGAAAAAATGAGAGTCGTTTAAACTTGTTTCAATTATGTATGTTAAATGGACCAAGGGAAAAAGAAATATGCGATATACTTATCTTTATAACTCTCTACCTCTTGGCATGACGCCTTAGGAGTACTACGCACTTTTCACAACATAGCTCAAGAGAGGAAACTTAAATTAAAGAATTTCTATGTAAAAAATAAATAAATAAATAAATAAAAAAATACACTGCTCGACATTGAAAATGCAACACCAAGAAGGAGTGATCAGAAATTCATGCAAATTTTACCGTAGACGAACGTCACTGAGTTATGCAAATGATATGAAATGCGCAGCTCTCCGACGCACGTGAAGTAAGATATAAGAGAATGAAGTTGAAAAGTGGGCTATGTTCATGTTGGTTTTTCTGCCAGACTAATTATCGGAGAAATTTGTTTCTTGTCTCGAAGGACACGTGTGATTGGAGGAAATGCCACGCCGTCCTCAACAAAGACACTTTCAGCATATAGACGACTTTACAAGGGGTATGGTGATAGAACTGAGAAGGGGGGGGGGGGTTGGTCCATAAGTCAAATTGCAGCTGATACCCACATGGATGCAAGCACTGTGCATTAGGGTGAGTCGAAAAAATCGATTTTTTTATTTCGAAATCGCATTACCTCTCAAAAGTTGTGGTTTAGTATCCACAACTTGGGAAAAATAAGAAAAAAAATCTAAGTTGACGTCTTCGGTTCGCGCATGAGGCTCAAAGTTGGAAAAAATATGTTAAAAATGGAAATTTTCAAAAGGAAAAAAGAAAAAAAAAATTGTAACTTTTTATAATGCAACTGCCATAAGCTGTAAATATTTTGTGCATTTTTAATCTAAAAAAATATTTTATAGCTTTTACATACGATCATTAGTTTGCACATCAGCCTTAAATTGGGCTAAAATCGCCTACAATGTCAAATTTCGAACGTATCGATTTTTTTAATTTCGAAATCGCATTACCTCTCAAAAATTGTGGTTTGGTATCCAAAATTTGGGAAAAATAATAAAAAAATCTAAGTTTACTCCTTCGGTTCGCGCATGAGGCTCAAAGTTGGAAAATGTATGCTAAAAATGGAAATTTTCAAAAAATAATTTGAAAAAAAAAGTAATTGTTTTCTATCGAATCTGATTTAAATTGTTAGTAGATAACATAATTTGAACCGAAAAATATACATATAACTTTTTGAAGATACATTCTGTTTGTGCATAAGGCTCAAAATATGAAAAAAAAAAAAAAAAAAAAGTCAAAAACTGAACCAGAACGCACTACGTCGACACTGTGCGGTATATTTTTATTCTACAGCCGACTTGTCTAGACATTACACATATTCTAAGAGACAGTTCGAAGTCCCTGCAGTCTGCACTCCCTTTGGTTGTCACTTAGTCAGCTAGACCCGCCAAACCAACAGTATCTTTAATTAGCAACTGAAAGGGATCAAAAAGTACAGCGTGTTTAGCTTTGGGTGAGTTTTTTTTTTTGTAACTTTATAGCATATTTTTATGCTCAAGTTTTGTTATACTGTTCTCCGTTCTCCGACTAATAAATAATGGAACCCCGGAAAACTTCTAAACGTTTAATTGTTTGTCCGTTTTTTGGTGCACCGAAAGGTTTAAGTCAAAGTGTTTTACCCACATGTGCAGATGTGTTGTTAACTTGTTTTGAAGAAAAATCGCAATCTGTAAAAGGCGAACCTTTTTCAGGGATTTCAGATTGCATATCTGCTTAAATAGAAGAAATTTACTGCAAAGCTTCTATACCAAGGTACAGTGGCAATACCAATGTGCGTTCTATACCAATGTACAGATGTATAGTGTACATCTACAAGAGATTGGCTTTTTAGCACAAGAACATGAAAAATTCATTGCACACTTGAAAGAAGCAATGTCAAAAAGTTTAGACTTCGCTTAATTAACAAAATGATTGAGTTTTGTCTTGAAGTTCAATTTATCTTTATCACGACTAAATGACTTTCTCAAAGTGAAGTATTATGGTAATCCTTTATCAATTTTACAATACGTACATGACTGACCGTTGGTATAGAAGCTTTGCAGTAAATTTCTTCTATGAGCTATGCAATCTGAAATCCTTGAAAAAGGTTCGCCTTTTACAGATTGCGATTTTTCTTCAAAGCAAGCTAACAACACATCTGCACATGTGGTTAAAACACTTTGACTTAACCCTTTCGGTACACCAAAAAACGGACGAATAATTAAACGTTTAGAAGTTTTCTGGGGTTCCATTATTTATTATTCGGAGAACGGAAAACAGTATAACAAAACTTAAGCATAAAAATATGCTATAAAGTTACAAAAAAAAACTCACCCATAGCTAAACACGCTGCACTTTTTGATTCACTTTCAGTTGCTAATTAAAGATGCTGTTTGTTTGGCGGGTCTAGATAACTAAGTGACAACCAAAGGGAGTGCAGGGACAGACTGCAGGGACTTTGAACTGTCTCCTAGAATATGTGTAATGTCTAGAAAAGTCGGCTGTAGAACAAAAATATACCGGCACAGCGCCGACATAGTGCGTTCTGGTTCAGTTTTTGACATTTTTTTTCATATCTTGAGCCTTATGCACAAACAGAATGTATCTTCTAAAAGTTATATATAATTTTTTGGGTTCAACTTACGTTATCTACTAACAATTTAAAGCAGTTTCGATAGAAAAAAAATTACTTTTTTTTTTTCAAATTATTTTTTGAAAATTTCCATTTTTAGCAAATATTTTCCAACTTTGAGCCTCATGCGCGAACCGAAGTATAGTCAGCTTAGATTTTTTATTTATTTTTCCCAACTTTTGGATACCAAACCACAACTTTTGAGAGGTAATGCGATTTCGAAATGAAAAGAATCGATATTTTCGAAATTTGACATTGTAGGCGATTTTAGCCCAATTTAAGGCTGATGTGCAAACTAAAGATCGTATGTAAGAGCTATGAAATATTTTTTTAGATTAAAAATGCACAAAATATTTACAGCTTATGGTATTTGCATTATAAAAAGTTACAGTTTTTTTTTCTTTGTTCTTTTTGAAAATTTCCATTTTTAACAGATTTTTTCCAACTTTGAGCCTCATGCGCGAACCGAAGACGTCAACTTAGAATTTTTTTCATATTTTTCCCAAGTTGTGGATACTAAACCACAACTTTTGAGAGGTAATGCGATTTCGAAATAAAAAAATCGATTTTTTCGACTCACCCTACTGTGCATCGGCTGTGTCGGAGATGGTTGGAAAGAGGAAATGTAGCCACATTGAGGGGTGCAGGTGCAGCCAGAGTGACGTCAGACCGCTTGGATCGACGGATTCACCGATAAGTTGTGACGGACCCGCAAGTCACTTGTACGTCGATTCTGCAGCACGTGCAAGGTACCCTGGATGTTCCTGTGTCGACCAGAACCATTTCCCGTCGACTGGTTGCACGTGGCCTACAATCACGGCGCCCGCTAAGAAGACTGCCATTGACCTCACAGCACAGACTCCAACGTTTGGAATGGTGCCGGACCAGAGCGACGTGGATGACAGAATGGCAAACCGTAGTGTTCTCAGATGAATCCCGCTTCTGTTTGTCCAGCGATAGTCATCGCATACGTGTGTGGCGTCGACGAGGAGAAAGATCGAATCCGGCAGTAACTGTGGAACGCCCCACAGCGCAACAACGTGGCATAATGGTTTGGGGAGCTATTGCGTACAATTCCGTATCACCTCTAGTTCGTATTCGGGGTACTATGACGGCCCAACGATATGTAGATAATGTACTGCGGCCGGTGGCAATCCCCTACCTTCAGGGTCTGCCAAATGCAATTTTTCAACAGGATAACACCCGGCCTCACAGTGCTCGAATCAGCCAACATGCTCTACGAGGTGTACAGATGCTTTCCTGGCCACCATACTCTCCTGACTTGTCACCAATCGAACATGTGTGGGACGTGATTGGACGCCGTTT
Organism: Uloborus plumipes; assembly: GCA_038373865.1. Taxonomy (NCBI): domain Eukaryota; kingdom Metazoa; phylum Arthropoda; class Arachnida; order Araneae; family Uloboridae; genus Uloborus; species Uloborus plumipes. The sequence goes on from JAXGGA010001818.1 coordinate 78,465, forward strand.
GCAGAACCTGTCACTGCCTCGTTCAGAAGACGAACTGTGGCAAATGGTTGAAAGGGAATGGAGTGCCATCCCTCAGGACACCATCCGCAGGCTTATTGACTCCATGCCTAGACGTGTTTCTTCGTGCATCGCTGTCCGCGGTGGTCCTACTTCTTACTGAGCCGACGCCGTCCTCGCTCTAAATTTTGCTTATTTATTTTGAAATAAATATCACTTATTGTTCCATGCTGTCTCTGTCTTCTTACCAAATTTCATCAATTTCTGACCACTCCTTCTTGGTGTTGCATTTTCAATGTCGAGCAGTGTAAATCCAGCATACAGCCAACAGCATTCAGTCCACGACACTATTTTGAATTTCAACATCTTAAATTAAAGTTATGTTTTTCGCAAGCATGAATTAGGATAGGACTCAACTAGTTGGGTTTCTTGTTTCTAATATTATGGTATATGTTTGCACTTCGTTACCGGAGTTTGAAACTTTGGCTTTCAATTGGGATATGCTCGAAAATAAGGAATCAATATATATTACAATATAAAGTGATCGTACGGTAACGTACGGTCATCGCCGTAACACGCACACATTATTGCACAATTTTTTGGGAGAGAATTGATACATCATATATGACACATAATTTCTCGCATTTATCAGGGGTCTCTAAACTTTTTGGCAAGCGGGCCATTTTCCTTTAATTTTTTCGAGAATTTCGGGTCAATTTTCCTAACGTCCAGATACAGTTAGATCATCATACGCACTGCCAGTGGCGTACTCAGGGGGTGGGCTGAGAGGGCTGCAGCCCCCTCCGAAATTTTCCAAACAAATTTTTAAAATTTAAGCTGAAATTGTTTATTTATTTTTCTTTTCTTTTGCTGAAATCAAGACATGAGGATTTTTTTCTTTTTTAAAAAGAAAACTAAGTACGGAGTAAAATTAAAAAAAAAGGGAGGAAAAGTAAATTTCCACTTCTTTTTTTTTTCAATCTTTGACGCGTATGGTTATCCTATTATTCCATTTTGGCGACATTTATTCTAAATAGGTTTCAGAAACACAGATTAATGCTTGTTCATTCATCTAATTTTATTAAATAAAGTTCAACAAATGTGTGATTGAAACCCAAATTAAGAATATAGTAAAATGAAAGGCAAAAAAAGTTATTGAAGTTCAAATTTGCAAAAATTCTTCTTGCACTTGTTTAAGGAATACCTTCTTCAATAAAGAAAATTGTTCAAATCTCAATTTTATCATTTTCTATTTTGATCAAACGCTTTACTTCTCAACAGTAATTATAATGATAAAAAATATTTTTTAATAATCTATTTTGAAATCTGAAATTAGCATTGCTATCGAAAATTCGGTTACTTCTTTTAGCTACATTTTATGAGGTGCCATGCCCCCTCCTCTCAAACAGTCTTGATTCAGCCCCCCCACCCCCTGAAATGATTTGTCTGCGTACGCCGCTGCACACTGCAGTTCGGAATTACGGGTAAATTGTTGTATTTGAAGTTAAAATATATTAACTGCGTTTTTAATTAAGCGTTGTGGCATTCATGGAATTGATAAACAAGTTTTAAATTATGTATCAAATCTTCCTTTTTTATTAGCCGGATGACGAATTATTCTTTTAGCATCAGAACTAACATTCATTAATCACTGGATTGAAAAACTAAAATATTCCACGTTACATACAAACCGATTCTAAATTTATTTATTTCAGTATGTACCGATTCCATAACATTAAACATTTTCTTCTTAATCATCAGTAGTTATTATTCGTGGGAAAAAAATCATTCCTTACTTGTCATAAGCAGTTAGAAATGGTCCCTAATTTATTTTTTCCGTCCAATTTCAAAACCTATCTACTGTCTGTCTGCGTATTGCGCTCCTGGCAGTCACGATCGCTTCCATTTGGAAAAGGGGTGATAGGATAAGGAGACGCACTTGCCGGTGCTTTCGCTTCTTACTTCCTGTTGAATGTTGCTTCGCATTTCCTCCCTATTTTGAGAAAATCCGAAGAGATCTCAGGCATGCGCAAATGCGAGGAAAGTTTTACGATAAAAGATTAGACAGTAGCTATTTTTAAAAAAATATATTTTTGTAAAAGGGTCTTACTATGCTTCATTTCTAAAGAAGGAAATCCCAAAACATTAAAGAAATTTTCTTTTTAATGTTATATTATGATATAATGCAGGAGATGGATTTCTTAATGTCATTGAATATTTTGACGATGGATATTGAATTTATCCTAATATATGTTATTGGAACCTCTCAAAATGTAAATACACACGAAATTTTCTAAGTAATCTTAAACATACCCAGCAATTGTAACTTATCCGCTCTGGCCCGCGGCTACGGCCATAGTTGGAGACCCTTGGAATACATCACAATTAAAAGTCAAAGTTTAAAATTCCGAGATTAAAGAGCAAATATGTTCGTAAAAATATCACACCGCTGCTAATGGATTGAGCACTGTCGAAAAAGACTTAATTTCAACCATTCTGTAATACTTACTTATTCGTTTCTATTATCACTCTTTCTTATTCCCTTCTAATAATATTCCTAATTATAAATTAACGATAAAAAATTTACCGTAGGTACTTAGTTAAAAAGGGAAAGATCACTTAATTTGAGATACTACGGCATATCGATATTGACACAAGGCTTATACGGACGAAGTTAGAAGATTCACGCTGTTTTATCTTCGACTAATTTAATTCACGGAACTCACTAAGGCCAGCACTGGAAGCTGAAAAACATCTGAATCTCCTTATTTTAATAGAGTAAAAGTAAGGAAATTGTGTTAATGCATATGGGATATCTTTCCTAAACCCTTCGGCTATTTAGAGACGAGATGGCGAGGAATTCCAATAATGGCTTTCCAATTTGATTAAATATCATTCTTGCTAGCTGGAAGGGGATTCAGCGTTCCGAGGAGTAAAATAATAAAATATTTGAAAAATGAAGAATGTCGACGATTCATTTAAATGAGGGAAGAGTAATTTGAAATGTGTTCAAGAATATTTTTTATTGAAGAGAAGATCAACACAAACTTTAGTAAAAACCTGCATTAGAAAAAAAAAGTGAAGCCAACGAGTAAAATACATTTTTAAACACAGCTCGTGTTCAAGGCTTAAAATATTTCAGTCCAGAAACATAAATGTATCGAAAAAAAATGAGTTCTGGGAACCAAGGCTGCCCCCCCCCCCCAACGGTGATGATGCACCCTACCTCAAATACTATAGAGCCTCCCCAAAACAAAAAAATACCCATAAAAACAATGCCTTTAAAATTTTCACTGCTGCAGTATGTGCCATGACCTCCCATAATGTGCCCACCTGTAGAAACAGACGCGGTACTTTTCTGGCAATACTTTATCAAACTCCTTCTACAGATCATAGTTTCTCAACTAGAGGGTTAGACAGCTTTCCAAGTGTTCAATTCCATGTTAATTCACAAAATTCAATGTTATCAAGAAATAAGATAAATACAAAAGAAAGTGAAAATCAAGTGTCTTTTAAAATAATTAATTATAGTTTAAAAAAAAACTAAAAAATACGCTTTTAGAGTAGACGGTACTATTATTAATAATAAAAGTTAAACTATATTTCATGATACTGTAAGTAATTTCGCTCTGAATTTCTAAACTATTGAATATCCACTAAAGTTTACATATGTACTTATAATGCATTAACATGTAATATAGTTTATCCTTTAGTAAATATGATGATTTGATATTTGTAAAGAACGTGAATTTTATCTTTTATTCAGAGTTACATACATACATACATACAAACAAACAAACTCACATGTGAAACTAATAAAAGCGTATTAATGAACTCATCTTGAGTTGAAGGAATAACTATTTAACACGCACATAATCGTGATTCCAAATGGAATTAAAGAATAATAAGAGTATTTCAAGTAAGTTTTTAAACATGTACCACTGGTAGTAAGGCTGACAAACGTTTCATTGCCAGTGTGACTTTTCCAAATATACTTTTTTTAATTTTTGAATCCTGAAATATTTATAATTATGAAACTTGACACAAACTGTCTTTAAAAAACTGACAGTTATCTGAGTCTTTTGAAATGAAAGTTAGACAGAAAAATGAAAGGAAAATAAATATTGGATAACAGGAACATTAGCCTTTCAAGTACTTTGAAAAGCAAATAATCAGTATCAAAGATTTCTATGAAAATCCCTGTGACTGAAAGTTAAACAAATAAAATTCGAAATATTTATTTTCATCTTCTCAAAACTCTTTAACAGTGCCAAAGCGAATATTGAAACGGATATCAATATTTTTTAACTTTAGAAAGATTTGGGGTTTGTCTGAATCTTTGTTTGGTGGAAAAATATATATTTTTCACAGGCTCTGAATTAAACGAAATATTTTTTCTAACTTCTATTCTGATAAAAAAGGTATATTTCTCATTCACAACTAAAAATAAATACAGTTTACTTTTCAATGAAATGCTGAAGTAATATCTGATATTTTCCTAATCGATTTCTCAGCTTGAGATCAAAGTATATACAATTTATGTTAGTTATTTTAAGGGAGCACATGCTTATACAACTAGAAGTTTTAGTTGTCAAGAAATATAGTTTTGTAGTTTTTCTAACTTCTAATTTTAAGTAAATACATGGAAGGTATAGAAATAGATGCTTACTCAATGACAAAAATTTCTGAGATAAACAGAGCGCATATTAGCAGTCAGGGCTCTAATTTTATATGGTTGAATTTCTGCACGATGAAAAGGGCTTTTTTCTTTTTAATTTAAAAACAATGCTTGCATTTTTTATTTAAAATTTGTTTCCTAACTCCGGTTCTCTTCTCGGTAATTAAGAAAAGGATGTAAAAATATTATACATTTTTATTTCTGCTGCTTGAATAAATAACTAAATTTTTAAGTACGTAGAAATGAAAGTCTTTTGCTCAAAGAGGAAAAACAAATAGAAGAGATTGTGAAATACCTCATTATTCGTTAAAATTAAAGAGGGGATAATGTGTGAAGTTTTTATCATTTTTATAACATGACATATAAAAAAGTTAATTTAACACATTTTTTATGAAATGCTTTATTGTTCGAAAAGACTTTGAGCTTTATTTTATTTCGGACAACATTTCAGGAAAAATGACCCAATTAAAATTGCCTTACGGATTGCGCATTACGCTGAAAATAAAAAGATTTATTTTCGCAATTAATGCAATGTTTTAAAACAAATTTATTTAAATGAAGAGTCCACACACACGAGATAAGGTTCAGAAACACGAAATTATTAATTAAACGTTTTCACTTACAATAAAGTTTTTCGCATCATAACTCTTTCCCTCATAAAAACCCTTCCATGTGAGAGGCAAAGTGCAACTTTATGCTAATGTTGATATTCAGGATTTGATACGAACGCATTTTTATGGAAATGTAGGTTTAAAAACAAAAAGGACACATATTTTATTAAAATAATTTGAAGGGACATAAAAATAAACTAACATTATATTAATTAATCCAGGTTTATCTTTTATTTTAATCTTTCATTTACAAACAAGGCTCTTAAAAAACTTATATTCGGCAATCTTATTGCTTTTTTGTCCATAGCTCTGCGTACCGCACTGCGGTCATAATTGCAAGGGTCATAAATTCAAGTTTTACTTAATTTTTAGAGCTTTCTGCTTTTTCTTCAAAGATATAGTTAGCAAAGAAATTGAAAATTTTGTTCCTGCAGAATTCTAATTATGAGTTATAACATTTTAAAAAACATAATAGCATTTATGAACGTTAACAATTCATGTCTTCTAGTTTTTCCCAATTTTTTATCCCTTGGAGATGCAGTGTAAAAAATAAATGTTGTTTTTACAGTATAATACGCCTAATTTTATAGTAATTTTACAGTAATGAACTGTAAAATTGCTAATTTTAAAATAATAAACTGTAAAACTGTTAGTTTTACAGTTTATTATTTTAAAATTAGTAATAAACTGTAAAATTGCTAGTTTTGCAGATTATTACTGTACATTTTACGGTTTTAAACAGGAACCTTTGCTGCCAGTATAATACTGTTGTTTTTATAGTATAATACAAATAATTTTACGTTAATAAACTGCAAAATTGCTAATTTTGCAGTAATAAACTGTAAAATAGCTAGTGTTACTATGCATTTTACAGTTGAAGGGGCAAGTGGATGAAGATGATATGTGATAATTTTGGAAAAACACTTTTTACCATGGATGAAGGTGAAAAGGTAATTTTTTTTTTGAAAGCTTTTTCTAGAAATTTAAAAAATTGTCTCATACCATCTTTATTCACTTGCCCCTTCAATTGTGTTTTTGAGTTAACACAATTGAACACACACTAATTTGAATTTGCGTAAATTTTCGAAATTCAAATGTCACATATCACCCTTATCCGCTTGCCCCTTCAGTTTTAAAATGGAACCTCGGCTGCCAGTATTATACTGTAAAAACAACAGTTCATGTTTTGCAGTGTAGGAGTTTGTTTCTTATGACGGCAGAGCAGATCGAAACTACGAAAATACCGTAAATATTTCTACCTATTTTTCGAACTATTATTTATTATTCTTTTGCTTATCACTATCGCATTTTTACCACATTTTGAAACTATCAATAGAAAATAGGCCTTCCGGAAGAGCCGCATTTCTCTCTTGATATATCCTGAAAACCTTTTCTCTATCGAATCGTTAGGATTAAGCTTAAAATCTTTTGCTACGGAAGAAAACAATTGAGTTGTGGAGAAATCTAATTTCGCTGGAGAATTGTTTTGTTCCTTAATACTACTAGAAATGTTTAGTGGATTGTCCTCGGATCGTATGACATTGTCATTGCTACATCTGTATAATCCAATCAAAGCACAACCTTCTCTGAGCGAAGCTAACTTCAAGTGGTAGTTCATACGCTTTAAAGCTTTACGAAGCAATTTCACAAAATGTTCAAATATAATTATATTTCGTTTGCTAAAAGTCTTTTTCTTTGTTCATATTTTCTCGATTTTACGCAATTTATTCTTTTTGAACTTGTGGCTGAATTTTCCCCAACTTAAAACATTTCACATCAATGTTCACGGGGAGAACTTGTTCTAAAACGAAGATAGCTCCGAAACCGAATACAAGATGATATTAATTGTAATTTACTTGCAAATGGAAATGCTGACCTCGCACCACCACCACGAACCAGTTGCGTAAGCTAACTACTTAGAAGTTTTGTGACAGGGACGAGTATTAAATTTAAATTTTAAATTAATAATTAGTACGTTTTCCTAAAATATTGAACTGTGTCACTTTCGCTACCGGGGTGCGATAGAGGATAGAGTATGGGTTAAAATGTTATGAACGGGAATTCGCCGTAAAATAAATATGAAACATCTACGTTGTTTGGTACACAGTAAAAAATGAATGTTGTTTTGACAGTATAATACAGCTATTTTTATCGCAATAAATTGCAAAAATTTATAATTTTACAATAATAAACTGTAAAATTGCTACTTTTATAGTACTAAACTGTAAAATTGCCAACTTTACAGTAAGAAACTATTTAAATTGTTAGTTTTACAGTTTATTACGGTGCATTTTTACTGTTTTAAATTGGAAAATCGGCAGCCAGTATTATACCGTCAAATCAAAAGTTCATTTTTCGCAATGTATTACACTATTAGGAGTTTACAGTAAAGAATAGCTGATCATCTTTTTCAGACAAAATATGTTACGTAGTAAACACATTATGCAACAGTGAATCGCTGCTATAAACACGAGCTACGAACGAAGTTTGCTTCCAAATAATATTAAAGTTACTGTATTGATAATAAATCGCATGATACTGCTACAAAATACCCAATGAAAAAACGCATAAAAAGTGAAGAATCATTAACCAAGAAAAAAAACGAAAGAACTGATATTTCCAAAGTTTTACAGTTAATACAGAACCAAGTTTAATCTTGAAGGCTTGCACTGCAAAAAATAAACTGTTGTTTTTACAGTATAGGGGAAGGGTGGGCATAGCGGCCACCCTAAGGAACATCTATTTTTTTCCACCCCTAAACTTTATTGAAACATTTTATAAATCCCTTCAACATTTAGTATGGTTACTTAGGCCATTACCGTCTCGATTACAAAGCCTCTTCACGGGTTACAATATCGCAAAACATGGCTTCTCAGTGGTTGGAAAAACTACATTTATTTTGTAGCGAACTACAACTACAACTACTTTGTTATAAATGTAGTTAACTACAGCTACAACTACTTTTTTCAAAATGTAGCGACTACAAACTACTTTTGAATTGTAGTCGCTACTTCGCTACTTTTTAAAAAATAAATAAATAAAAAGCATACACCTTTTGAGGATTGAGCGAAAAAATTTTAAAAGTGGTTTACATTAATAAATTAATTCATTTGAAAATGGGATAGAACTAAGAATTGTCTTTGAATTTATTTGTTACTTTTCCTTTTTGTTCCTTATTTATTTATTTTTATTTATTTATTTTTATTTATTTATTTTTTCTTTTTTTTTTGTTAAAATTTGTTCCTTTTACATTTTTTTTACAATTTTTACGAATATTCGCTTCTAGAAAGGATTCAAAAGTTGACAGAATTCAACCTTCAAATTTTTTTTTTAATTTCTTGCCAGGGAATATTTGGGAACATGAAATTATTTGAAGGAATATAAAAATTATGATGCCAAATAAACCAATGACATCATACAGATAGAATGTATTTTGTCAACATGATGTATCTAAGATCAGCTCATATTTAAATGGTTCTGATTACTCCTTGCGTCCGCTGCTGTTCTCGGGCAAATTTTACACCAGTCAGAGTCAATTAAACCTTGTTTTTTTCCTTCGCTTTTTTTTTAATTTTTTTCATTCTTTTATTTATTTATTTAATTTAAAAGTAGTTTCCAGAAATCGCTAGAAACTACTATTTTTTTGTATCGCGCTACTCACTACTCTACTTTTTTTAAAAAGTAGTGCGCTACACTCAGTGGCGTATATAGGATTTTATTTCGGAGGGGGCCCATATAATCAAGCTTAGCACCCCCCCCCCCCCCCACCTTTCTCTTTTTTTTTTGCTCTTACTGTAATACAGGTAGACATTTTCAAATTGAATTAAAAAATTGTAATTTTTAGAAAAGGTAGAAAATTACGAAATTTTAGATTCCCTTCAAAAATTTTTTCAAAATTGAAATTATTTGTGCTACCTTTGATGACGTTGAAGGATCAAGACTCCTCTGGGAAACTTATTGAAACTTAAATTCTAAACACGCAATTTCAGGCTATCTTTAGTGACGTTAAAGGAATTGAGAAGACTCGGGACATCTCTTCTGAAATATTTTGACACTGAAGCATGATAGAGTAAAAGAAAAGAAGATGAGTTTTTTTTTTTTTTTTTGAACTGAAGTCTCATTTAAGTTATCTTTGGGAAGTAAAAGTTCTAAGACCCTCCCCGAAAGATTTTCGATATATAGATGCGCAATTTCGCGTTCTCTTTGGAGACGTTAAGAGACAAAAAGTGGTTAGGGATCTCCCTCCGAAAATTTTCAAAATTGAAACCTTAAGCCATCTTTGGTAGTAACGTTAGCAAGGACTCTCTCCCAAAATGTTTCGAAATTAATGCTTTAAAAACATTTTTATTTAGGTTATCTTTAGTACAGTCAAGAGAAGAGGTAGGATTCGGGCGCTGTGCCCGAAATTTTGCGGCAGTGAAGCTTCAAGAATGCTATTTTAAGCTCTATTTTTTGAAACTGAAGGTTCAAAATTTTACTTTTAGCAGATGAGGTGCCCATTACCCCTAAGAGCAAAAACTTATCATCCAAGAATTCCACGAAGATCCCTCTAAAAACGAGAGCCACACGTGAAAGAAAAAGAAAACAAAAACCTTTAAAAACGCCCCTTAAAAATAATTCAATAGCGCCGCTTACGCCATGATTCTTGATAGGAACAACTGCTTTTAGGCTTTGTCTGACAACATTTAGGATAATAAAAGGGTTTAGGGACTCTTCCGGAAATTTTTGGGCATAGAGACTGTAATTCGGGAGCTCTCTCTTTTCAAAAAACACATTTTAGAGCTAAAGACTCTAGAAAAGTAAGGAGGATATCAACTACCGTTAACTGTTTGAATTTTAAATCTCTAGAATGCCATTTGAGGCAATGTTTGATCAAGGTATTGAAGAAGCGGGAAAAGAACTCTCTTCCGAAAATTTTTGGATATTGAAGTCTAGAAACTGCGATTAAACTACACGTTGTAAAAGCGAAAATTTAAGATCTCTTTGGACTATTTAAGGGGGGTCATGAGTAGAGATGTAAAATTTCCGGAAATTTTGAAGTGATGGAAAAAAACCGGTTTTTTTCCTGTTTTTTTCCGGAAAAATTGGAAAAAAATGAAAAATTGACTTTTTTACAATTAAAAAGAGCGTTTTTTAATAGTTTTGCTTTTCTTGGACCATTTAAAAGGTTAAGGTAATTTAAAGGTAAAAATATATGCATTCAACACATATTATTTTTCCTGATGACAGAAATACGCATAATTAGGTAGGTTTTAATAGGAAAAAAAATAGCCTTTCTGTTTTATGACTCAAAGCTTTCTTGGTCAAACCTCACAGATGAATCATATCGTCATTTCACTGTTAATATTGGATAAAGTGTGTCTAACCCTTACAATTAAATTTTCTATTTTAGACTGCCTTTAAACTTAAAATAATAATTAGATACTTTCAAACATCAATAATAGTGTTTAAAAGAAAAATCAGAATGATTTTTCTCCCTTGCAATATAACCTCACTATCTAAAAATGAAAACTATTGAGTTCTGGTTTTTCCCCACCCAATCTAAATCCAAATAAAAATTAAACGACTTTTTTTTTACCTTTCTAATAGAAAACTATAAACTGCGTAATTGTTTCTAAACCTGAACAAAATTCAAACTAGAGTTTCAACTTACTGCACTGCCTTGCTAAGCACAATATTCGTACCCCAACTTTTCAACAAAACCAGAGTTATTAACCAGAGGTTGCTCTCTGTTTCGTATGTGTTATTAATAAAATGTTTTGTAGTCATTTGTGATTGGAACCTTTTTTTTTAATCTGCTGAATAAAAAGTCATCACAACAAAATATATGGAGGCGCAGCTCTTTTAAATGCAATATCTCAGTTTGAGCTCAATTGCAGATTCTACAATGTGCTTAGCAAGCACGGCAATCTACATTTAGTTCACATAGTCAGCGGAAACCTCGTTCTGTGGCTGAAGTTCTGCTTATTCATTTCATGAAGAAGTAAAATTAGTTCTTCACTAAAAGGACGTTGGTTTTGTTAAAGAAGTTTCTGCGTAGAGTTGTTGTGTTGAGAGAGTTATAATAGTTGATAGCGTTGAATTCTGCTTGGAATTTGCAATAAAGGCAGGTGTACTTACTTTAATATAGTTTTTATTTTATTATTTAGTTATTTATTTTATATTTTGTGCTACTTTAAATACACAGAACGCTAATAATTATTATCTTAGTACGATTTGAACTCTGAATTGTTAGACATATAAAAATCTTTGAAAGATATGTAAACTACTTAAATTAAGTTATTAAAGTTTTCGTAAATATGCTGTCATAATGTTAGTAATATTGCATATTAATATAAAATTTTGGTAAATATCTAAATACCAAAAGGAAATTAACAATTTTTAATAGAAAATTGATAAATCTATGATATAAAATTGAATATGTATTTGACAGTTTATTTTATACATACACAAAGTAGAGGAAGTACATAAAGAAAATCAGTTAAAAAGTGAGGTAATGCATTTTGTATGAAAGAACTCATATTAATAAATTAAAATTTTTGTGCATAAGCACTTATCAATAATGAAATAATTTTACCTTTCAGTGGCGATATGTAATTTTTCATAAGAAATAATTTATGTGCTTTTAATATCAAAAATACACTAATAATAGGCCAATTATAAAATCTGTTGTGTTTACAACAGTTGGAATTTAATCAAAATTATTTTTTACCTACTTGAGCAGTGGTTCAATTATTACAATATAGTAAAATGTGTTTTTAACATAAATTTCTGTACTTATTTACTATTGCTTTAAAATTTTCAATTAAAAATTGTGCTGTCCTAGAGTAGAGAACGTAATGTTTATAAAATGGCCAATATTCAGGTATTTCCTTAAAAACTGGATAAATTTTATTTATCTTTTTTTCTGCTTTCCAAGCTGAAAATTATCGGGGAGTATGACCAGAAATTGAACATTTTAGCACAATTTCAGTATCCAAATTTCATAATTATCCTAAAAAACTAGTTTTTTTACACGATTTTAAAAAAATGCTCTTTGATACCTGCAATGTAACTAAATAAGGAAAAAAAAAACGAAAATAATGACTATATGCTTTTGCATCAAGATGTTTAGGGGATTTAAATGAAAAACAAAAATGCAGGATTCAATAAATTAACGCTTTTAGCAATTATACAAACTAAAGATTTTCTAGTCATTTCTTTCTTGAAAATTAAATGGAAAAATTCAATTTTTCCGGAATGGAAATAAACCTCCTCGGAAAAAAACGGAAAAAAACCGGTTTTTTTCCGAAAATTTCCGGTTTTTTTCCGACCATTTTCATCTCTAGTCATGAGCCTTCTTTGAATTCATACTTGGCGGATATACGGGCCTCGACTTCCTACCTGAAACCCGCCACTGAGAAGCACTCTTATTCTTTAATTTCACCACTGGTAAAGAAATTGAAAATTACGTGCCCCTTCTAACTCGGCCGGCTTGAACTTCTACCTCTTTTCGATTTTTTTTTTTTTTTTTGTTTTGTTCAGCTGAAAGCTTGGAAATTATTTGTGAAAAAACTAAAACCGAAAGTGATTGCACTTTATTTTAAATTTCTTACTGGGAGGAATACTTACAATTTATTCTAAATTTCTTGCCGAGGAGGAATGATCGCACTTTATTTTAAATTTATTGAGTGTAGCATTACTTTAAAGACTCTTATTTCCTGGCTGACTAGAAAAACAGGGGGAATGAGAAGAAAGAGAGAAACGTAATTTGCTGACTAATAATCAACACGTGTTGAATATTTTTCATTTAAAGATTTCTATTCAAAATGATTAGGATTTTTTCTGTGCGTTTTCTAATTGAAATATCTTCATTTTCCCAAGACACGTTCTTTTTTCTCTCGAGTAAATCGCGAGGGCTCCCTGACCCTCTTGGGTTGCACTAGAGCCGCTATATATACTGCCTGGTGTCATCTAACGAATTATTATTAGTAATAATTACTTATTTAGTTAAGTATTTCAAGCTAAAAGTATGTAAATAATTTCAGAGTAAACTTAAACCGAATAATAATAACTACCTATTAAAAAAAAACGAATTTTTTTCGGGGGGGGGGAGGGTATAGGAGGGAAAGACCCTCTGGAGCACTCCCTTATATACACCTTTGAAAACAATGTTAATAGAGAGTGGGCTTTTTTCTTAAGGTTTTTTTTTTTTAATCAAACACGAACCGAACACCTACTTTTGAAAAAATCTTTCTCGATTTCGGGGGGGGGGGGGCCGGCCCCCCTCGGCCCCCCCCTTAAATACGCCCTTGGCTACACTACAAACTACTAAAAAATGTAGCTACTACAGTAGTTTCGCTACTTGTAGCGCGCTACTTCCGGCCACTGGCTTCTCTAGTAGTCCGAAAGGAAAACAGTAGTCTTGGTTGCCACATTTGCCTGTTATCTTGGCTTCTCGCTCGGCGACGAAAATCGCTCCCCGGTAATACTACACCCCTGTAGTATCACGGGGTCGGAGAACCGGTTTGGCGTTAAAATACTCGCCAATTGCAGTGTTGTGGTTATCTTTGTTTACAGGCAGCGTTATCGTCCAAAGTTCAAAAATAGTCATAAATATTGCCATCGCATTTTAATATATTGTTATTACATTATATTGTGAAGATGCTGTGCCATAAACTGCAAAGGCAACTATGAAAATAGCCCAAAAGTTGCAGTATTTTCGCTCCCAAAAGAAGGCGAATTCACACGACGATGGCTGCAAGCAATATGTCGGTCGGAAAGATTCAAAATAAATCCTAGCTCACGAGTAAGTTTTGTTTCATTAAACTGTTTCGCCCGTTCTTTAAGATATTAAACTTCTCTAGCATATCAGTGTGTCTAACTTTCTTTATTCACTCTGAATGTGTTGTTACATTTGTTAATATCTATTAATTTATTTTACCTTGAATACTTCTGACTTTGTGTAGATAATTTATTAGAAAGTGTAACTATTCTGTTTATTAGGACGTCACTCGATAAAATTTAGCAAAAATACTTTTTTCTCTAAAATTTTGTTCATTCTAAAATTTATGAATAAATTAAAAAAAAACAATAGTATAATTTTATTTAATTTATTTGGAAGTTGGAAGCTTGTTCTGTTGATCATCTTGAAGAAACTAGTGCATATTTTGAAAACTATGTTAATGATATTTTCCTAAAATTTATTTATTTATTTATTTATTTTATAAATAACTAAAATAAATTATTTTATTTATTTATAAAATAAAGTATTTTATTTATTTATAAAATTAATTATTTTATTCATTTATAAAACAAATAATCACTCTTCAATTTCTAATCACACTTTAAAATATTTTACTATTCTCAGTGAAAATTACCTCTGTGAAAATATTTTACCATTTCACTTTGCCCCACATTCCCCTACTTCTTTACTCGCTAGTAGTGATTAGAAAAATTTCCTAATGTTATAATATCTCTATACTTAGACTAGAATTTTCGAAGTTACAGTGTAATTTCTGCTTTAATTTTGTTCTATTTTTTATTTTTGGTTATGACTCTAAGTAAATTTTTTATCTTCAGTTTATTTTATAAAGCTAATTATACTTGGAAATTTTAAGAACTTATGACTTTTAAAACAATTTTTCTTCAATTGCTTGTTTAATTCCATTTTGTTGTTGTAAAATTTTTTTTTCTTTTATTGTTATGAAAATTGTTTGTTTCTTTTGAACTAGAGCTAAAGATAACTTAACGTGAAGACAAAAATCAATAAAATATATTGAAACTAAGTATTTTAAACTTCGCAGTTGTATTTGTTGTAGCAATTTCAAATTGAGACGTGACATTTTACATTTAATTTTCATGAAATTGATTGTTTTTCTTTTTAAGTGTTCAAAATTCAAGACAAACCATTTCTATTTTAACGAAAATTTTTACTGCGCTTGAATTTAACCACTTGAAAATAATCGTTATTTCTCTTGAAAGTGTGTTCAAGTTTTTGAGAGCCCTGGTTAGAAAATAGATTTTGTAAATAAAAATATTGCATGTAATCTTTTTGTGAGCTTGAAAAGTAGCGGTTGTGTGTTGAAACATTTTGTTAAAGTTAAATTCACCAGAAAATTTCGAATGAAAAATTCTATTAATTGTGTTAAAAGTAACCAGTATTTTGTTTCTTTTGTAAAATTTGCTTTATTCATGAATAAATTTTTTATATCTCTGATTCTGTTTTATTTAAAATTTTGATGGCATTAATCTTTGAATTTTTATTCCCTAGAAAAGGAAATCTTATTGCAATTGAATTTATAACTGTCTATAAAATTGCAGAAAATAAAATCTCTTCGTAATATAATTCTAAAACAAGTTAATAATAACATCTGATTTTAAGTAGAAAAACCTAATAATGCAGAAAAGAAAGTCAATTAAAGTCTAGATTGTGGTATGTAATAAGAATCATTTAGTAAAGTTCAAATTTTCCATGAAAAACAAGAAAAAAAAAAAAAAGACTTGAAAACTACTAAAATATGACATGATTCATAGACAGCGAACGAACTATCGCATAAGCAACCAACGAAAGTAGCCGAGTGCTCAGATGTCGGACTACTAGGCATCGGGTAGGAGGAAGCGTGAAGTGGCTTTCTCTATTCAGGAGGTACTGCTTAGGCCTGATTAAAAAGTATAAACAAATAGATTTTTAAACTTTATTTGTACAACATTTTTACTTTACTAAAAGCTGTCAAAGTGGCCACTTTGCCCCACTAGGTAGGGCAAAGTGCCTAATAGATTTAGCCTAAATAGATTTAGAAAGTATGGAAAAATTGAAACGCATTTAGTTTCAGAACTCGGAACAATTATATTAGGGTTTTAAACAAAAATAGGCATTACTAAAAGTATGTGAAGTTATGAAATCACTGGTATTTACATAAATCACAAATAAACTCATTGTTCTCCTCTTCGGCTCCTGTGCAGGCTTCGTGAGCCCATTTGAGGCACCCAGAACATATAATCCAGCCTTCGTTGTCCTTAGATTTCGAGTAACAATCACCACAGAAAAGACAATCGACGTCGCTTACGTCTGTGGCCACTTGCCCTCTAGAGCGCCATTTTCGAAAGAACAATATTTCACGTACAATCCGTTGTTGTATCTACTGTTGAGACATATGAATTCAA
This sequence comes from Uloborus plumipes, assembly GCA_038373865.1. Taxonomy (NCBI): domain Eukaryota; kingdom Metazoa; phylum Arthropoda; class Arachnida; order Araneae; family Uloboridae; genus Uloborus; species Uloborus plumipes. The sequence continues at coordinate 94,896 of JAXGGA010001818.1, forward strand.
AACTAGAAACATGTTTTGCACCTTTGATGTAAAATTTACTTCACCTAGTCCTACAATAAACTAAAGCGAAACATGTGATGCACTTACCTAACATCAGAGGGTCGAAAAAGTGAAAAATTTGCGATATCTCTGTGAGTTTGCGTCTGAGCGGCACCAAACTATAACAAAACAACAACGGCTGCCGGGCGAGTAATTGAGTCTATTGCTGCTAGGCTGCAGCACTATATAGTGAGGAAAACTTCAAGTGGCCACTTTGCCCGCAGTGGCCACTATGCCCACCCTTCCCCTATTACTGGCAGCAGAGGTTACAGTTTACAACTGCAATCTTTAAACTAGCAATTCTTGTATATATACATTATATATATATATATATTTCGGATCTCGAAAACGGCTCTAACGATTTTGATAAAATTTTGGCATTTAGGAAAAGTTTTGGTGTTTGAGTTCATCTACATCGGCGTTTTTTTTTTTTTTTTTTCGTAAAAACGCGAGTTTTCACAAAAAACCTCGTTTTTATGCTTTCATTAAAAGTTTGAGAAGCTTTCTTTTGCCATTTTCTTTATGATTACTATCATTGTTACTGTTTCATAACAACCACGTTTTATTCTAACAATGAATATCATATTAAATCACATCAGCTTGAATTTAAATTTTTATGTTATTTGGCAAACGAGTTTTGGCAACGTTAGAATTGTTATTGTTTTTGAAATGATGAGATTGACCAAATTAAAGTTATTGGGAGCGCTAGTGCTAGTCCGAGCCGCTCGAGACACTCGGGTTCTCCCCAAAGCGCTCGGAGCCGCCCTTGGGAAAACCCAAATACCTGAATTGCTGTCCAGAGCAGTGACCTGAGTCACTCGGGTAAAAGCACAAACAGTCCAGGAAATTTAGCGGGGCAGATAGGTCACGTGTTTGGCCGTTTCCCACAGAATGATGCTCATGGTCTGAAATTTACAGCTCTTTCGGCTACTATTATTTCGGAAAGAGTGAATAAAACAAAATCTTGAAATTACACACACAATATCAAAAATACGCCCACTATTTGCTGTGATGAATCTGAAAGGATATTTCCGTGAGAATCGGTCAATGTAGGAACAATCCTAAAAGATAAGCGAGATCGATGAAATGCTTCACTTACTGGTAGGCATATTTCATCGTAACTTCCTTCATTTAAAATAACATATTTCTCATTAAATTTGCCAAGCCATTTCGACCCTACGCTCAATCATGACGGTACAGGAACAATCCTTGTCATCAAATTAAAGAATGGTATCATTTTGCACCAAAATATAGGAGCAAATGTAGGATTGTTCCTGCATTGACCCGGCGCGTTACTCTCTGCTGTTCTGTCCGCCATGTTGTTTTGTCCCGAATATCCAAAGAAGCGTTCAGAGTAGCAGCATATTGGTTCATTCCCGAAGTCATTTTATGGCGTCACTGCTGCGACACTCAGGCGGCTCGGGCCAGCACTCTGAACGCAGACATTGTGGTGTGATTTTACGGTGCGCATCGTTTAAATAAGGTTGTGATGGTGATGTCTTGTCCAAAAAAAAGTTGTGTTTTTAATACACTTTTATTAGTTTCACATGTTTGTCTGTTTGTATGTATGTAACTCTGAATAAAAGATAAAATTCACGTGCTTTACAAATGTAAAAATAATAAATTTAATACTATTATTAACAATAAAGGCTAAACCATATTGCATGTTGATGTATTATAGGTGCATCTAAAAGCGTATTTTTTAGTTTTTTAAAACTAATTTAAAGATTATATACAATGAGTTACCGCCCTAACTGAAGCACTTTGCTTTGCTTTAATTTAAAGATTATTTAAAATAAATTACGGCTGTTTTAAATGCGTAATTGCAACCAAGGGCTTAAAAATGCTTTTCAAGTATATCTTAATAAGTACTTCGAACTTCAGAAAAAAACAAGATTTTACAAACCTCTTTTTTTATACCGAGCTGGGCTCGGTCACCAGGTACTATACTGTAAAACTCGCTATTTTATTAATGTAAAACTAGCAATTTTACACTTCATTACTGTAAAATTAGCGATTTTGCAGTTTATTGCCATAAAACTAGCTGTATTATACCGTAAAAACAACAGTATAATACTTTCAGCAGAAGTTCCAGTTTAAAACTGTAAAATGCACAGTAATAAACTGTGAAACTAGCAATTTTACAATTTACAGCTGTTAAATTTGCAATTTTACAATTTATTGCTGTGTAATGACTATAAAATTGTGCGCATTATACTGCAAAGCAGCAATTTTTGCAGTATGTGAGTGCTTTCGAAGAATCACCAATATGTTGCTTATCACTGTTTCTTTGGAGTCAGAAACACACGCACATTCCGCAAAGTTAAAAAGTTTAATAATTTTATATACCTATGTTATTCAGCTCAAAAATGGTGATTTTCTAACTCGAAGTAGCATATTTATATCCGCAAAATCGTTACCGAAAAATGACCGGCGTTTGCATAGTTTTTTCTCAGAAAGAAGACAAAATTGATGACACGGTAGTTTCATCTAAGTATCGGGTGGCAGACGAACAATCCGAGCTCTTTCTTTCTTTTTCTTTTTATTCTTACCGTTCGGTAATAGGGTGCTTAGATTGTTATGCACTTTCTTTTACGTCATTACTCATAAATGTCATTATCACAGTCAACGTAGAAAAACTAGAGCAGTAGCACTAAATGCACATCTTAGCGAAAGCTTAAATTCACATTAAAGGACCAGTTTTCGTGCACGATTTCACATTGCTTGCTCACAAAGAAAAAAAAAAAAAGATGATTCAATTCAGGCCCGTCATTTAAGGGGGGGGGGGGGCAGGGGTAGGGGGATCAATTGTCCCCCCCCCTGACTTTGAGAAATCAATGTATTTACATATAAGTGGGCGTGGTTTTTATTGTTTTCCGATGAAATTGCATTGTGTTTTCATCCTTTGCACCCCCCCCTCCCTGGAAAAACTTGAAATGACGTCCCTGATTCAATTGTTATGGAATGCAGTGACAATGTTCACAGTTTATACACAAATCTAACTATCCAAAGCATAAAACTAGTATTGTCTTTTGTGTATTTCTCTACTAATAATAAAGCTGAAGGTGAGTCTGTTTTTCTTTCTTTCTTTCTGTCTGTTACGCGCGTAGCGCCAAAACCGTTCGGTCGATTTTCATGACACTTGGCACAAAATTAGTTTGCAGCATGTAGTTTTGCACCTCGAAGCGATTTTTCGAAAATTCCATTTCGTTTTTTTTTCTATTCGAATTCATAGCAGAAATTCGATAAAATAGGGGAGAAATATTTCATACACATTTTCAAGTCTTATGTCATTCGAAAGCTTGAAATTTTCTGCACAAAATGAAGTTTTTTCGAAGTTTCTACGATCATCAGGAGAGCTATAACAATTGTTTTTAGAATCCCCGAATTCAAGGCTTACCTTCAGTAAAGCAAGCCAAACGATTCGAAAATGGTTAAGCTCGAGAATAAAATTTGTTTGAAAATAGAGATGAAATGAATTATTTTATCAACGGAAATCATCTTTTCATGTTGTTACCATGGTTACGTGTTCATACTTATTTTTGTTTCGTTCTTTTTCCAGCGTTGCCAGACGTAGTATTTTTGATACTACGGTAGTATTTTTTTGGCCCAAATAAGGAGCGTAGTATTTTTCTGGCAAACCTGTTTCCAATATACTAATGACTTAATTAAAAGATTTGGCGGATTTTTTTTTTTTCATTTTCATAGATTTCGCATTTCAGCAATATTGATTTTGGCAACGTTTGGAAACAGTAGTAGGCGCGTCTATCGCCCATTTAGCGAGAAAGAGGTACCCAAAGCACAAAGAAAAACCAAATATCGTATAAATTGCGACATTGCATCGTTCTTTTTAAAGTGTTTCATTTGGGCAAATGTATTGTTTTGTTTTTAAAGCTAGGAAAGGAAACATTCTTCTTCTTTCAAATTTTGGTAAGATTTCTGTTGGTTTCTGTGAGCAACAAAATTGCTCTTATTTTCTCTTTTGGCTTATTTTTGTGCATCTCCCCTTGGGGTTGCATTCAAATGTCCCAAGGGGGTGTTTTACCCTTTTATGGAGTAAATCTATCAGTGTTAATTTCAATGCAGACACAAGTGATATGAATTGGCGCGACCACTTGGCGATATATTGCCAAGTCTTCGGTCACCAAGTATTTGTCGCCAATTTGGCGATTTTTTTGGGGGTTCAATTTGGCGTTATTGGCGATATTTTGCGAAAAATCCACTGAATGACGTTAAAATCGGCGATATTTAGGAGATTAATCATTGTAAAACATTTTTTTGCATTGTTTCTTGGCAAACTAGGGATATAAATGTTTGAATTGTTATCTTGATCACTCTAAGCACTATTTTAGCACTTAAGTCATCTACTAAGAAATTTACACGGAAAAGGAAGTAGTGTGGGGTCCATACCAGATTTTTATATCATATACTTTGAAGGATAGTTGAATTATAACTAAAATAGAGTATTTTTTCTGATACTTTTAATTTTATACCACGGGCAAAGCCGTGCGGGTACCGCTAGTAAGAAATATTTCAAAAGGAACTAGAAAATACAAATCATTTTGCTGCTAACCGCAAAAATAGTAGTAAATTATCGAAGTACATTGTTCTCCTCACTCATCTTTACAACTCATTTATGTTTTGGAAATGTATATAGATAGAAAGATATTGTTGAGGGCACAACGTCTATAAACACTTAACATTTTAGCAGTCGTCCAAAATATCAGGTCGGCATTGGTTCGGAGACTCACCTGCAGAAATTTGCAGTAATTGAAGTCCTAAAACAAAAATTTCTGATCATCTTGAAGGATGTTGGGACTGTCATTGGCTTTGGTTTGAGGGCGGAGGGGGAGGGGGCGTTGCAGTACCGTAGCTCCTCTCCGTGGATTCCCCACTGGTTTAAAGTACTATAAAAGATCTGAGCACTTTTATCTGTTTTCTTTTAAGTAGATTAGTTTCTGATCTGAATTGGCGACAAAACAATGGAAATCTTTAATCTAATATCTTTAAACGAGCAATTCTTGTATATATTTCGGATCTCGAAAACGGCTCTAACGATTTTGATAAAATTTTGTTTTTAGATATAGCTTTGGTTTTTGAGTTCATCTACATCGGCGTTTTTTTCTGTAAAAACGAGAGTTTTCACAAAAAACCCCGTTTTTCGTGCCTTCATTAAAAGTTTAAATAGCTTTATTTCGCCATTTTGTTTATGATTACTATCATTGTTACTGTTTCATAGCAACCACGTTCATTATAACAATGGATTTATCTGCGTCAATTTAAATTTTTATCATATTTGGCAAACAAGTTTTGGCAGCGTTGGAATTGTTATTGTTTTTGAAATGTTAAAGAGATCGATCAAATAATCCTAAAAAGAATTGAAAAAAACTAAAAGATACGCATTTAGAGTAAATTAAACTAAAAACAAGTTTCAAAACTATTGAATATCCTCTTAGGTTACATGCATTTATAATGCATCAACACGTAAATATAGTTTAGACTTTAGTAATACTAAAAGTATCACATATATCACTTCCATGATTGCAAAGAACGTGAATTTTATCTTTTATTCAGAGTTACATACAAACAACTGAAACACTAAAATACATCAGCATGGTATATAGTTTAGCCTTTTGTATTAATAATAGTATTAAACGTATTACTTTTATACTAGCAAAGAACGTGAATTTTATCTTTTATTCAGAGTTACATACAAACATACCCACATTTAAAACTAATAAAAGCGTATTAATTAGAGCTGTAAAGGCCTAAAGCTCTATATAGGGGCCTTAGATCAAATTAAAGTTATTTTTTCATTTCATTTCATTATGCGCCGAAGGCGCGGGAGGGTTTGATGAGAATGGATGCAGAGTCAAGTTATTAAAGTATGATTTTATGGTGCGCATCGTTTAAATAAGGTGATGATGATGTATCGTCCAAATAAGGTTTTATTTTTTAAAATAAATTACGACTGTTTTAAATGCGTAATTGCAGCCAAGGGCATAAAAATGCTTTTCAAGTAAATCTAAATAAGTAGGGGAAGACCGCCTATATTGGACCCCCTAAGAACAGGAGGCCTGTGTCGCTTAATGTGAAGCAAAACATAAATGCAAAATAGGGCATCGTAAGCTAAATTTAATCAGGAACCGCCCTAAGAGCTTATATTTTCTAAAAATATAAAAATTATTTTTTAAAAAATTATCTTATAAAAAGCTGCAAAAGTCCAATTTAGGAATATATGCGCCTAAATTGAACCATGCGCTTCCTAAATTGGACCGTACCAGGAATCATAGAATAATTTATGTTTGAACTATACATCTTTTTTCCGGGATTTGCAATAGAATTTCTTTTGCTTCGGCCTCACTTAGGCAGTGTTGATAAACTCGCCGATGGCATTTCATACACTTAATCTTGTTTTGTACTTCATCTCTATGACAAATATTGCGATAACAATTGTTCGTTGCAGTTTCTTGCTATACTTCTTGTGTGACTTTTTCTGCTCTATGCCTCTTTTATACGGCGTTAGAATGATTGCTGAGACAGCCTTCTTTTTTGTTCCTTCTCTTTTTTTAGGCAAAGGTGATATGTGAGCCGGCTTTACAAAAATCATTGTTAGAGTTGGCAATCATGTTTTGATGAGAACTATCCGCCGATTTTACAGAGCTTGTACTAGTTTAAGTCGTAGCTAGCTCTTGTACATGGTGTACCGAACATGTAACCTGTTCACTTTGAGTAGTTTTATCTGGACTACTTGCCTCTAATTCTGCTGCAGCCAAGTCAATGTCATTAAACAAATGTCAATTAACAGGCCAAACTCCTGTTCTTTGGAATCAACTGAGAGCATTTGTCATAGCCTTAATTGCGGTTTGCCCATAAGAGTTACTAAACAGTTCTCTTATGCGATATTATATAATGGATTTCATTAGATGTTCTCACATCCATGTATCAGATGCTCGATTAAAATATGTAGACAGACTGAATAAATACCACAACTACGTCATGATGTGCTTAAAGAGAAAGAATTATTATATCGTTCTCGTTAGCCAAGTTTATTGAATCAATGTTATGTAAGTGCTGTGCCTCTATCCATTAATAGAAGGACATTCTTTTTACATTGCTTGGCTCACCAGTTTTGATGAGAGGTTGTATCAATTGTGTAAATTTTCGCTGTGATCTAGCTTTTTTTTTTTTTTTTGAACAAGCATATTGATCACCAGGGAAGCTTTTACGATAATTCATGTTCATGCATGGAACGTAATCTTTTGAAAATAAGCATTGGGAGCTTGCAATTCTGTTGCACTCATGCAGCAAATAACCAGTGTGTTTTTACCACGTTCACCACTCATTACTGATGCAACCTGATGTTAACCTCTATACGTCAATATATTTTGTGACTTTTGGACAGTGAAAAGACGGGCTTCATCTACATTGAACATTTTAGTAGCATATAAATTGTTTCCAAAATATCGAAGAATTTCATATCTTTTTCTCGGTAAACCAGCGTAAATGTTATTTCAGTTAATTACTATGTTTAACAACCTGAAACTGCAGCTTAATGGATGAAGAGAAAAAAAACATACATTTTAAGAACTTGCAGCTTCTGCTTGATAAAAATGTGCTTGACAAAAAAGTTTAGCTGTATATCGTGAATAGGTGTTAAAGTATGCTTAAAATAATTTTCACTACGCTATTAAATAAAACGAGTCACTTATTTTATGTTACGATTAATAAAAGTCTTGTTTAAAATCATATTCTTAAATTGGACCATCGGTCCAATATAGGAAATTTTTTTCGGTCCAATAAAGGAAAACACGCCATTTTTTGTTCTTCAGCTCATTGCTCTGTCAAAAACTATCACAATCACGCATGTAAATACATCGGTGTAATCCTTATTAAACACAGATTATAATACTGTAACAGCATTTTACCGCAATTCACAAGTTTTTGAGTTATCTTTCTAGAAACAAGTCAGCAAAATAAGATTTTGCACGTTTTAAACACAAATCAAGCCGTAATTCATGCTAAACAGTTCGAAGACTGGTGAAACTTCATACACATTGATTTTATTCCTAAAACTTTATGTTTCTACTGTTAAAGTGTAGCACATATCTCTGTACTAGATTTTAAGCCCGAGGTCCAATTTAAGCAGTGGTCCAATATAGGCGGTCTTCCCCTATTTTGAACTTTAGAAAAAAACACGATTTTACAAACCTCTTTTTTTACACCGAGCTGAGCTCGGTCTAAAGGTACTTCTAAGTTAAATTTCAAACCTGTTCAACTTATTTACATTAGTTTGCACATTAGTTGGACGTTAATACGCTGTTCCGAAGGAAGTTAGAAAATGTTAATAGATGAAAAATCTAAATTTCTGCTAGCGCATTACTTTGCTTGAAAATTATCACTTTACTTGAAATTTTGAAGGAAAAATAAAATGAAGTTATGTTAGATTAAAATTTACTTGTTTGAAATGATTTTTATTTCTCCTGTTCTAAAAGAACTCTTCTTGCCAAAGTAGTTCTTTAACTGTCTTGAAAAACCGGGCCCCCGAGCTTTTAGGACTCTTTCATAAATGATGTTGAATACAAGAAATTATCCCTTTTTATGAAAAAGTTTGCACACAGTTTAATGAAAACTGATCAAATTCGTTTCGTGCTATAAAACAATGTACCTAAAGCACAAATTATCAAGATAAAGGAACATAAAATTATTTTTTTCAAATAACTTGTGCTTTAATTGCTTTGTATTTTCATTTCTATCACCCAAAGACGGCAGGTTTATGTGCAAGACCTTGTATTATCTTAAAGTTACGATAACCTACATTTCTCCTTGTTTCAGGGCACTGTACAATTTGATAACACGCCCACAGTACCATATGCGCCGGATGTAAGTAAGAGTAATGGAAAACAATCGCAGCTTCAGTCAACAATCACAACCAGTTATTTGTTGCGAGTACACATTATTTTAATTACGCCTATAATCGTGCGGTGACATTTTCGTGCGCAGAGAAGACACACGCACGTATTTTATTCCGACAGGTGGTCAAACACTCCGCAGATGCTATTGAAAGGTTGAGGCTTTATGATGAAATATCTTTACACTGAGCAAACATGGAAGAAAACTGTCTTTCTTTCAATGAGAATATTAGTGTCAATTCAATATTGTGTCCTTAAATGTTATGGAGCCTTTTTCTGTAATTTAAATACGTACACATCTCTCAGCCAAAGTTTACATAATTCAAGAAACTTCGACATCTTTCTATGACTAAACTAATTAAAATAAAAAATGAAATAAAATGAAGAAAAAGGTGGAGAAAAAAAAGAAAATCGATGCAAAAAAGTTCAAGACATTTTTTTAGAAACTTTATTAAATTTACTCTGCCTCGAAACAATGCCTTCTTAATACTAAATGCTTATCATTTCCTGGGTTTCAACATTGAGCGAAAATTCGCCCAAAGTTTAACACGCACTGGCACTGCCATCTATTCTTCGCGACACAAAAAAAAAAAAAAAAAAAAAAAAAAAAAAAAAAAAAAAAGCAGAAAAATTAACGCTTGGTTAATTTCTAAGCTCAAATTCAGAAATTAACCAATCAGAAATTTAATTTGAACCCATCGCCAATAGCTGCTGGAATTTCTGAGAACTAAATATGTAGCTTTTGAATAAAAAAAAGAAAACTATCAATAAACTTAAAACACAATGACGTTAAATTAATTCTTTGAACGAATAGGTGTTCTAATGCGGTAAATTTCAACTAGTAATGTATTTTTTAATAAAAATATCTTAACTTCAAGTAAATATTAACAACATTTCAGAGTAAAAATGCAGAAGAAACTAATTGTGGAACTCAATTACCCACTTGAATTCTAAAGTATTTCTTCAAAACCAATTGATTTTTATCGACCCGGAATAAAAAAAAAAGCACACTAGTCGGTAAAAGTTATTGATTATGAAGGTAATCGTTGAATTAAAATAAAAATTTGCTGAAATATATTTGATTGAAAAAAAAAAGCTGTACTTCTTTAAAGTCAATCTTATTATTATACTCCGGCTGTCTGAGAAAATTGTTAACTTTTCAAAGAGTCAGATGGCTTATTATGGATGCTAGCATTTGTTGAACTTGATGCGAAGCTATTTTCCAGCTGTAGTTAAACTTGATCACTTGCTGCAATTTACTGTATTATTTAAAACGTGTGGCTGTTGTACCTCTGCAGAATATGACCTTGAATTGTAAGCGATAATGTCTCCATAGGCGTGAGCAAGGAAATTACAGATGCCTCCTGATTGGGCCATTAACCCATTTATGCCTAAGTTATTTTTAACAATTTTTATTTGCTTAAAACTCTTACTTGGAATGGTTTACATACTGTTACAAATCTTGTAAATAGTTGTTGTTTTTCCTGCCTTGCATCATTTTCATTAGTTTTGGTCTTATCTGACGTCATGTTGCAAAAGTATCTGAAGATATCACTTTTATCACTCGTATACTGGCCCTGAAACACTTTGTAGTTTTTACATTTGCCCTAACTTTGATAAGCGTGAAGACATTTTCGCGTGGTTTTTCTTTTTATCACTAGAATTTGTGAATGGATCGTTCAAGTTATGAATGAAACAAAATATTCCGGGTTTTTCTAGAATATTGTGGACATTTCTTTCCGTGTATAAATAGCTGGCCTTGAACACAAGTCAGTCAGTTCTTTTCAGATTTGATCTGGTGACGCGTTTTCGTTCGCTTGGGCGGATGGTTGTTTTGCTTTTGTAATTGCTTAATTACTGTTCACGTTAGATACGTGGTGCTGAATTACTGTTGAGAGTACAGTGTACTGTTTGCTGCCTAATTGCTGGATGTTTAGCAATTGTTTCCTGCTCTTATTGTAAATAGTGTACATACTTGTAAATAAATTTATAGTTACTTCCTCAAAATTGGAATGCTCATTTGAAGAAAGTTGAAGGTGCAACGGACTCGTTACAATTTTGGCGCCCAACGTGGGGCATCTTCAAGGACTTTCTTGGAATTATCTGTGAACTTGGACTTTTTTTTCTTCCTAAGGACTTTTTGACTTCGGAATTTTATGGTGATCACTCGAGCAATGGAGGAACAACTAAACAAACTCCTTGATGCTATCAACGCTGTTAAAAGTGACATGACTGCGAATCAAGAACAATTAAAGAATGATATGGCGATTATGGCTACTAATCAAGAACAATTAAAAAATGACCTGGTTACTAATCAAGAGCAGTTAAAAAATGATCTGGCTACTAATCAAGAACAATTAAAGAGTGATTTAACCGCTAGCATAACTTCAAGTCAAGAAGAAATCAAGAATGATATGGCGACTCTGCTACTAATCAAGAACAATTAAAGAGTGATTTAACCGCGAGCATAACTTCAAGTAAAGAAGAAATTAAGTGCGATCTAACGTCGATGAAAAGTTTGGTGGAAAATAAATTTGCCAATATGGAAAATAAAGCGGAGGCTATAGAAGAAAAAGTTGACAGCGTTGAGAATCGAATCACCACAGTAGAAAACCATGTGGAAAAGAAAATTAAAGAACTTGAATCAAAGTTATCAGCATCCTGCAACAACTCAGACGGTGTTGAGAATCGAATCACCACAGTAGAGAATCACGTGGAAAAGAAAATTAAAGAACTTGAATCAAAGTTATCAGCATCCTACAACAACTCAAGTGACTGTGTAGCTGCAGCTGGGACTTCTCGTCCATCCATTAAACTGGCCACATTTGACGGGAAGACCTCGTGGAATATTAACAAGAAGCAGTTCCTCATCGTTGCAGAAGCAAACTCTTGGGACTCTTCCACGAAAGCCTGTCACCTTGCAGCCTCGCTGCGAGGGGATGCAGCTGACATACTACAGACCTTCCCAGAGGACAAGCACCGCGACTTCGATGCCTTATCATCGGCCTTGGAGCTCCGCTTTGGCGAAGCATGCCAAAAAGAATTCAGCCAACTCCAGCTGAAATCCCGACTGCAGAGGGCCGGAGAGACTTTGCAAGTTTTTGCAGCAGACGTTGAGAGGCTTTCCCATCTCGCCCTCTCGGACTGTCCTTCGGGTGTTCGCGATAGCCTGGCCCTGAACTACTTCATAGATGGAGTGCGAAATCCAGAAATTCAGACGGCTCTCCGGATGGCGGACATTAAAGATCTTAAAGCCGGTTTGGTCTACGCAATGAAGTTCGAGGCTGCACAGCAAACATCCCGCAAGGATCGCCATTCAATCAGGGGCGTGGAAGTGAGCGCCCAGGATTCGAACTCAACTCGCTTCTCGGAAATTGAGCGACAAATCAAGGAGATCTCGGGGACCCTGAAGAAGATTACGGCTCGCAAAGACCAAAGTGGACAACCACTGAAGTGCTGGAAATGTGGCGGTGAGGGCCACGTGCGAAAGAACTGCGAAGCCCGCCCAGAAAGAAAGACGGCTCCCAAAGTTTTCCAGATTTCCTCAAGAAGTGGCGGCTGCAATGGACTCTTCATTTACGCATATGTGAATGGGTTTCCCTGCGAAATGATTGTGGACACAGGAGCCAACGTTACCATCATTAGGACTGATGTGGCTCATCAATTTGGACTCAAGATCTTATGGACGCCGCCCTGCGTTAATCTCCAAACTGTGACAGGTGACAAAATCGAGATTGAAGGAAAAGTGAACTTAGAAATAATGTTCGGGAGCGCCACTTACCATCACACGGCATTCGTCGCTGACATTACAGATCCCTTCATTCTCGGACTGGACTTTTTGAGAAAATTTGATTTTTCTATTGACTGTAGAAATAATGAGCTGCACTCGATGAGGGAAGACATAGTAATTTTCAATACCGAAAATAACTTAAAATCCGCTCATCAAATAATAGCCCAAACTGATTCATTGATTCCCTCTAGATCAGAAGTACTAATACCCGGCTCCATCAAGGAAAACAACAGCTTTAAATTCGGCCTAATTGAATATCCTAACCAGAATAATAGCCCAAAAGGAGTACTAGTGGCATCTACGATTGTGGACCTTTCAAGGTTCCTGTGAGAGTCGCCAATGTAAGTGAAAGACCGAGGAATATTAAGAAAGGAGAAGTGTTGGCAACTTGTACTCCCGTAAACTGCATCATCAGAAGAATTGATTCCTCCGAGACTGTGTCTTCCGAGTCCTTGACTTCGAAATTAATTGGGAGTGCACCATTATCGACGGATCAAAGATACGCTGCGGAAAAATTGGTGGACAACTTCAAGCAGGTGTTTTCATCTACATCCGAGGATGTTGGTCGCACGAATTTAACGCAGCATAGGATCGACACTGGAGATCATCCCCCTATCAAGCAGCATCCAAGACGACTACCGTTCGCCAAGAAGGAAGAGGTTGAGATCCTCTTGAAAGAGATGCAGGAGAATGACGTCATCGAACCCTCATCCAGTCCTTGGGCATCCCCTATCGTCTTGGTCCGAAAGAAAGACGCACAACCAGATTTTGTGTTGATTACCGACGCCTGAATGACATCACCAAGAAGGACAGTTACCCTCTTCCACGGATCGATGACACTCTGGACACCCTTTCCGGACACAAGTAGTTTTCGACCCTGGATTTAAAGAGCGGCTACTGGCAGGTGGAGATACACCCCGACGACCGAGAGAAGACGGCGTTTACAACCGGACAAGGCTTGTGGCAGTTCAAAGTGATGCCCTTCGGCCTCTGCAATGCACCAGCCACGTTCGAGCGTCTTATGGAATCAGTGTTACGAGGACTGTCTTATGAATCCTGTCTTGTCTACTTGGACGACATTATCATCATAGGACGCAGTTTTGAGGAACATTTGGCTAATCTTAGGAAGGTGCTGCAAAAGCTTAAGGAAGCCAACCTGAAGTTAAGCCCGTCCAAATGTAATTTGTTCCGCCGTGAGGTGAACTACCTTGGTCACATTATCTCTTCCGAAGGTGTACGAACAGATCCAGATAAGGTATCTGCAGTCAAGAATTGGAGCCGCCCCGAAAATGTCCATCAGCTGCGAAGTTTCCTGGGGCTCTGCACGTACTACAGGAAGTTTGTGAAGGGTTTTTCCAACATTGCACGACCTTTGCATAAGCTGACGGAGAGCAAACAAAAATTTGAATGGTCCAAAGAATGCGAGGATGCATTTCTACAGCTGAAGGAGGCTTTAACATCAACGCCTATTCTCTCTTATTCTCAGCCTGAAAAATCCTTCATACTTGACACTGATGCGAGCCACGAGAGCGTTGGAGCTGTTTTATCTCAAGAAATAGACGGTAACGAACATGTCATCGCTTACTGGAGCAAATGCTTATCCAAGTCGGAGCGAAATTATTGTGTCACGAGAAAGGAATTGCTCGCCATAGTTAAAGCTGTAGAACATTTCCATCATTACCTTTACGGCCGTAAATTCCTGCTCCGGACTGATCATGCCTCTTTAACTTGGCTTTTGAATTTCAAGAATCCAGAGGGCCAGGTAGCCAGGTGGATACAGCGGCTCCAGGAATATGACATCGAGATTAAGCACCGAAAAGGTTTGTCACACGGTAATGCTGACGCATTATCAAGAAGACCTTGTTCCGAGAACTGCCATTATTGCTCCCGAATAGAGAAACAGTACGGGACGACAATCCCTACTGCCTGTCAAGTTACTGCTACTTCATCATCTTCAGATCCTGATCCATGGAGTGACGACCAAGTAAGAAAAGATCAGCTTGAAGACCCAGACCTAAAGCCTATCATAGAGTTAATGGAAAAAGACAGTCGGCGACCTAGCTGGCAAGACATTTCTATCTACAGTCCTGCAACGAAAAGATACTGGGCTCTATGGAAATCTCTCCAGTTGCGAAATGGCGTCCTGTATCGGAAATGGGAATCTGACGATGGTAAAGCATTCAAATGGCAGTTACTCCTTCCCAGATCAAGAATTCCAGACGTTCTAAAGGAATTGCACAGTAGTCCGACTGGAGGACACTTTGGTATCCTGAAAACCCTCCACAAGGTTCGAGAGCGCTTCTTCTGGAGCAAGGCGAAGGATGACGTGGAGAAGTGGTGTCATTCTTGTGACGCCTGTGCTGCCCGTAAAGGACCGAAGAGAAGAAGCCGCGGGAAGCTACATCTTTACAACGTAGGAGCTCCTTTCGAACGAATCGGGATCGACATTCTTGGTCCTCTACCGAAAACTACTGATGGGAACAAATACATCCTTGTTTCCATTGACTATTTCACCAAATGACCCGAAGCATATTCCATTCCGGATCAAGAAGCTACCACTGTAGCAGAGACTCTAGTCCAGCATTGGATCTGGAGATATGGGACACCTTTGCAGATCCACTCCGATCAGGGGAGAAACTTCATCTCTGCTGTGTTTAAGGGCCTATGTAAAATCCTCAAAATTGAGAAAACTCGAACGACACCACTACACCCACAATCGGACGGCATGGTGGAGAGATTCAACAGGACAATCCTTAATAATCTCTCGCTTATGGTCTCCAAAAATCAACAGGATTGGGACAAGAAACTTCCTCTGTTTCTGCTGGCCTACCGCAGTGCTGTCCACGAGACCACCGGATATTCCCCATCACAGATGCTCTTCGGCCGAGAGCTTCGGCTACCTTGTGATCTCGTCTTCGGTCTCCCTCCAGATGCGCCTTCATCGCCTGAGGAATACGTCCAGGATCTCCAGGCCCGGCTGGAGGACGTTCATCACTTCGCACGGGAGCGAATCAACATCGCGACGGAGAAGATGAAGACCCGATACGACACAAGGTCCACTGGTCATGACTTTCAAGAAGGTGACAAAGTATGGCTATGGAATCCCATCCGACGTAAAGGTCTGTCACCCAAATTGCAGTCGCATTGGGATGGACCTTACACAGTTCTCCACCGGCTGAACGACGTCGTAGTGAGGATCCAGAAGTCATCACATTCAAAACCTAGGGTTGTCCATTATGATCGGCTAGCCCCATACTATGGCCATAGTTCGTAAAGTAAATCTAAAGCTACCATGGTAATTTGTTTGTAAATTTTGTATATAACTTTTGCCTTTAATTGTCTGTAATATTACTTCATCAATGTTATTATTTCTTTCATGTTCTTATTGTTATTGTTTATCATGTTTATGATTGGTCATCATGTAATGTGTGCACCTGTAAATTTTCCCTTGCTTCCTTTCTGGGGATTGTACTGCCCGGGACGTGCAGTCCTTGGGAAGGGGGCAATGTTACAAATCTTGTAAATAGTTGTTGTTTTTCCTGCCTTGCATCATTTTCATTAGTTTTGGTCTTATCTGACGTCATGTTGCAAAAGTATCTGAAGATATCACTTTTATCACTCGTATACCGGCCCTGAAACACTTTGTAGTTTTTATATTTGCCCTTACTTTGATAAGCGTGAAGACATTTTGGCGTGGTTTTTCTTTTTATCACTAAAATTTGTGAATCGATTGTTCAAGTTATGAATGAAACAAAATATTCCGGGTTTTTCTAGAATATTGTGGACATTTCTTTCCGTGTATAAATAGCTGGCCTTGAACACAAGTCAGTCAGTTCTTTTCAGATTTGATCTGGTGACGCGTTTTCGTTCGCTTGGGCAGATGGTTGTTTTGCTTTTGTAATTGCTTAATTACTGTTCACGTTAGATACGTGGTGCTGAATTACTGTTGAGAGTACAGTGTACTGTTTGCTGCCTAATTGCTGGATGTTTAGCAATTGTTTCCTGCTCTTATTGTAAATAGTGTAAATACTTGTAAATAAATTTATAGTTACTTCCTCAAGATTGGAATGCTCATTTGAAGAAAGTTGAAGGTGCAACGGACTCGTTACAATACATTTTAGGCTTAAAATAGTTCGCCGTTGTCATATTTATTAAGTTATTTAACGTCCTGTTTATGAGATTTTTTGCAGATACGTGCGCAAAATACGACCTTACTTGACTTTACTTCGGCAAAATAACATTACAGAAGGCATCTGTGATCAATTTTAAGCAAATAATTTAGAAAAAGTTTAATTTTATGAAAAATAAGTTCGCAAAAAAAAAAAAATACTTTCTGTGGCTACCCAAGCTGGATCGTTGCTTGACTGATTTGTCTGAAAATAGCTGTCAATAAATAAACTCTGATGTCCAACTAGAGATTCTATCTGGTTTTCTCAAGAAGGATTATTTAACTTGTGAAAAACATCTTTAGTAAAATGATATACCCATTACAGGTTTTTGTATGCAGTAATTAACAAGCCTCCGGTTTTTAGGTTACTGGGTATAAATGGGTTTTAAAGAATGCAGAGAAAATCACCCTACTATTTTTTTCAAACAATATTACGTTTGTAGTTTCGATACAAAGTTTTGACTTACTTAAGTTAATATTTCACGAATGGTTTTTAGAGATTTTAAGGAAATGTGGGGGAGGGGGGTAGCTCGTGGAATATCCATCTTCCGGGAGTAATCTACACTGCAAAAAATAAGCTATTGTTTTTACAATATAATACTGGCAGCAGAGGTTGCAGTTTAAAACTGTAAAAGCACAGTAATAAACTGTAAAACTTGCTATTATACAATTTTACAGTAAAACTGGTATTTTACAGTCTATTACTATAAAACTAGCAATTTTAGCATAAAATTAGCTGTATCATACTGCAAAAACAACAGTATAATACTGGCACCAGAGGTTCCAGTTTAAAATTGTCAATGCACAATAATAAAACTGGATCTAGCAATTTTACACTTCAAAACTGTAAACTAGAAATTTTGCAGTTTATTAATGTGAACTAGCAATTTTAGCTAAACTATAAAATTAGCCATTTTACAGTTTATTACTGTAAAATTACTATAAAATTAGCAGTATTATAATGCAAAAACATCTATATTTATAGTGTAGATCAGACAGTGCATTTGACATTTGACACCCTGAGGTCCCCCGCACCCGCACCTACCGTTTGAACGGTTTATCGGTTTTGGGACCCCAGGGACATTTGTTAAAAACTAAACATGTTACAAACATTTTACAACATAAACTGAGGTCTTTTTTTTTCACAATTTTGACATATCTTAGAGCATACAATTGCAAACTTAACATAACAAACATCTTAACAAAACATTTTTTTTCTTCTTTAAACATAAAATGAGATCTTTTTTTTTTTTTTTTTGAAACAAATTTGAGATATCATAGAAAATACATATTCATTATAAAAATTAGTAAAAGAATAATTCAGAAATAGGAATTAAAAAAAAAGTTAAATTCCTTGAACTACAAATATGTTATTAGAAAGGTAAATAAAAAGAGAATGCAGTTGTTTATTGGAAAAGGAGTGGAAAAAGGCATTGAGAATATTTTGGCAAGAATTTAAATTTGGGTTATATCGAACGTGAAAATTGGATGTTATAGGGCAATGGAAAACATAATGTTCAGGTGTCCCAAATCAGACAGTGCAATGGTGCCCCTAGTTATGCATTCGTGTGTATCCATCAGGGGGCCCATCCCTCCCAGCAGCAATGGCACGCCCTCCTCAACTACCACTACACCCCTCCCCCCGAACAACGAGCCTCCCTCAAAAAAAAAAAAAAAAGAGTAAAATACCTGTTCAGACCACTGACGTATTCCAGATGCGTTACAACGCCGCCTAGCGGCCAACTGTAAAATCAACTCACTTCGTACAGGAACGTTGTCAGATGAACACCCACTATCAGCGGTGTCATCAGTATCATAAATAAACAACTTAAAATTATTCAATGGTCCGTCGATTATTTATCAACACCCAAGAAAGGGTAATCATCATCATAAGGTAGAAATACCATCACTCAACAATCAATCATCATTCCAATACCCTTAAATACATCACCTAAACATTTCAATGGTGCAGATTATGCCATGCCCCTTCCCTAATAGTTGGGCATCCATCCCTGTATATATGGACCCTTTGAGCAACGAATTTCTGTCTATGCCACTGTCTCTTAGGCCTAGTACCTCCCGCCCCCTTTCCATCTTTTTTGCTCAAACTCCAGACTAAAATGGAATAGAAACACTTTGTTCTTTGATCCAATCAATAAAATGATTCCAAAGTAAAACACTTTCATAATTAGAAACATCTTTCGCTGGTTTAGTCACCACATTAAATTCATCAGCTATGATTTTTCTTAATAATTTTCGTTACACAACTTCCCTCCCTCCAACCCATTTATTTTAGCGAAATTCATTATTTGATAAGGTTAACGTAATAATCTTATCTTCTAAGACGAGATTTCGGCACCAGGGTAATTAGAATGTCAGTAAAAATTAACGTTATAGCTGTTTTTTATTAGGAAAAGAAAATATCAAGCGACAAAATTTATCAAGCGATTTTTATCAAAAGTCATTGCTTTATATAATTTATCTTTTTTTGCAGTTTTCTGGAACGTTTTAGTTTTTCCACTTTTAAAATTTTTTCAGTGTGATTTTATTGCTAGTTATAAGCAGTATTTTAAAAGAGAAAAATATAAATATTGACATATTAAACGTTCAACGTCAAATGAAGCTTTTCATTTATTTTCTTTGATGATTGTAAAAGGTAGAGTCTGTCTCTCTCTCTGTGTGTGTGTGTGTGTGTGTGTGTGTGTGTGTGTGTGTTCTCGCAATATCTAGACTAACCTGTTGAACTTTCATCCATGAAAAAAACTCACGCTAGAGTATTAGTTATATTTCTAGTTAGCGTTAGCTTTAATAGACTAGTTATCTTAATATACTTGAATAACATAATTCAAACAGTAAATTGTTTCACATCATCTTTTTTCTCCTTTTAGTTGATTTTTTTACTAGTATTTTAATTTAAAGTGGTTTATTTATATTTCTTTTATGATTTATTAATTTTTTTTAACTTTCAAAGCAAAACCATTTGTTTAAAAATATTTTCAAAAATAAAAAGTTTTAAACTCTTCCAGCTAAGGTTCTGATTGTGTTACGCTTCAGAAAATGTGGAAAGTAACTTTAGATTTTGCTTTCTCACTTGACTGTTCATCATTCAATGTTTGATGAAGTTTTTTGGTTTTTGTTTTAATTTTTAAAAGATTAAGAATGAGTTAACTTGAAAATCCTCTGAAGACAGAGAGAGAGAGAGAGAAAAGCAGTACTACAGTTTAAGTTTTTTTTTTCTCTTTTTTAAAAATTTTAGTCACACAACTCAAGTTAATGTATGTTAGTTTGGTTTCGATTTTATAAATATGATGTACTTAACTTGTTTGCTAGAAAGTATAAAGGGCGAACATTTTTTGTTCATCTTTGTTGCTAACGTTTTTACTTTATAAAAAAGCTAAGACTTACAGTTGTTTTTCTTAGTTGTAAATGGTTTTTTTTCCTCTGTAAGTTTTTTCTATTTCTTCTTCTTATCTTTTTTTTTTTTTTTTTTTTGTTGCTAAAAATGAATAAATTGAAGCCAAAGGGGATATTAATTTATTTTATTTTCTAGCAGTTCCTAGCAGTTGCTAACTCAAATGATTTTAATCCCACTATCTTTTTAAAAATAGAATTAAACTATATATTATTGTATATTACTTTAAGTTATGATTTTTCGATCATAATTTGTATTTGATTATACTTGCATGAATTTTGTTTATTATTGAAAAAAAAAAAGACTGCAATACTTGTAATTGAGACCATTTATTACCTTAACTTCCAAGAAATAATTTCACAAATTATGTAACAAGGTTAGAAAATTCAAAGCTTGCTGAAATTTGCCCTCTGCAATGAAATAAAGGGGTATCATACACGATTCTAAAGTGATCAGTAATGTATCATTCCCCCCACACATCCACACACGCCCAATGATGAATAAAAGTAAGACCAAAAGTTATGCCACAGAATGACAGCGTTTCATACAAAGTAAGCCCACCCTGCAAAAAACGAGTTGTTGTTTTTACAGTATAATACTGAAAGCAGAGGTTTCAGTTTAAAACTGTAAAAGCGCAGTAATAAACCGCAAAACTAGCTATTTTAGTTTATTACTGTAAAACTAGCAATTTTACAGTTTATTACTGTAAAATTATCAATTTTACAGTTTATTACCATGAAATTGGCTGTAATTTCCTGTTAAAACAACAGTGTAACACTATCAGATGAGGTTCCTGTCTAAAACTGTAAAATTCATAGTAATAAACTGTATAGCTGGCAGTTTACAGGTTAGTACTGTAAACTAGCAATTTTACAGTTTACCGCTGTAAAATTTGCAGTTTTACAGTTTATTACTGTAAAATTACGGCAAATTATCTTTATTATACTGTAAAAACAACATTCATTCTTTACAGTGCAGGAGCTTCTCGAGAGTGTAGCCTCTACCCGAGTGTCCTACTCGAGAGGTGCATCTTTGAGGAGGCCTGTGCAGCAAGTAGAAGTTGTTTTCACCGCATTAAAACTATGCTAGTAGAGAAACGTCTTTTACAGAATTAATATGTTTTTATTGAGAGCATGCAAAGTAGGGATACGACATCGAAGGCAAAACATCGATGTTTCAAGACATCGATGTTGGAAAATAAGAAAATCGATGCTATTAATACATCGACCAAAAAGCATTGATGTTTTCAAACACCGATGTTTCAAAACAACGATCTTTTTCTTTTTTCACTGCTTACGCATTTGAATGTACAGTTATTCAGTTACTCCCCACTGCAAGCGCCTCTTTATATCACTCAATTAGATATATCTTTTGTCTCCTGAAAAAATATCAACCGTAAAAGATATCGTTGTCAATTAAGAAAACTTTTTTCAGTGAGATATATACTGCAACTGTTGATTAACCGCATAATTTTTTTTTGCCTCATATGTTTACAAAACTTTTTTTTTGCTGAGGTGTAAAACATCATCGAAAAAAACTATCAAATGCAAAACAACGATGTTTAAAAATCATTGACAATGAATCATCGCTAGTTATGAAAAAAAAAAACTTTTTTTTTTCAATTTGGTAGACATTGCAACTAGTGGTTGAAGAAAGATGAATCTTTTTTATTACATAATTTTTATTGTTTTTTGCTCAAATATAAACAGTACATCGAAAGAAGGAAAAAAAAAACATTGAAAGCAAAACAACGATCATTAAAAAAAAAAAAAAAAAAAAAAAAAAAACGGCGAAAGCAAATTAGAGATGTTTCAGAAACACCGAGAGCAAAACATCGATAATAATCATAGAATTTTTTTCTAATGAGGTTAATATTGCAACTTCTGATTCATGATGAAAACTTTTAAAAAAGTATGCTTATCGTATATTTTTCTTTAGCTTTCGTATCTGGAATATGAAACATCGACATCGAAAACAACATGGAACCCAAAACATCGATGTTGGAAAAACATCGACCCTAAAACATCGATGTTCTTCCAAAAACATCGATGTTTCCAAAACATCGACATCGATGTCGCAACCCTAATGCAAGAAGCTGGGCAACAAAGTTGATCTCTAATTTCACAACAAAACCTTAATTTGTCTAGAGGAAGAAGATAAATCTCACAGAAAGTAAAATTCCCTTTCTGAGAGAAACGAACGATTCAAGAGATTGTTTTGCTAAGGTACTTGATTTGAGCTGGTATAAACCCGTGAAATCTGGGAGCGTTTTCCGGAAATAAGCTGTGACGTTTCGGATTTTTTTTAATAGAACAGAAATTTGATTAGCTGTAGCTACGATCTAGCAGCTGCACTTCTGTACGTTATCCATGTTATTTTATGACTTTTACACAAAAGCTCATATCATTTTGCCCTTATTAGTTTGTGTTTTTTCTATTTTTACTATATTCTTTCATGCACCTATTTCATTCAGCTTAGGCTGAAATCGCATTCAAATATTTATTTTTATTATTTTTATTTTAACTTATTTTTTCCCAAGACATTCACAGTAATTTTATCACTTCCTACAGCTCTGTAGTGATTTTGGAGATTTAAAACACTATCTACTGTCTTGTCCACACACCAAAGCCCACCACTTCCCCTATAGTAATCAAAACATGAGAGACAACTGGAAAATCCTCTCCCATATTGACCTTAAAGCTCACAGATGCATGTTAAATCTATTAAACTTTCTTGAAGCAAACAGGACCCTGCTCTTCCCCGACCTAAACTGAAATTCACCCTTAATCACTCTTTCTTTTATTATGAATAACATCTTCTGATTAAATTTCTCTCACCTACCCTTTTATACAATCTTTCGTCCAACACGTGATCTTAGTCCATAATATTTTTCAGCACTTGCCTTTATTTTTTTTTATTTATTTTTTACTAGCCGGGTACCCGGCCCTGCCCGGGTTTCTGTGGGTGTAGGGTGGTTTAGTGAAACTCATTCATAAATTTCCCAACACTATAGTGCATATCTATAAACATAATGGCTACTTCTGTAAACAATGGCTATGTTATGAATAAACTATAAAAAAAATAATGCAAGCTACAAATAATGTTTGAGTAAATAGGAAATGTTATAAGCTTGGTATATTAAAATAAATATATATTTACAGTATCAATAGCACTGAAATTAACCATTTCCAAATATTGCTCGTTAACTAAGTCCCATTATTAGTTTCTATCCTCGTGACAACATTGGTGAGGTGAAAACATCTTATGTACCTAATTTAGAAATTTTTTTGACTATAAACACTTTCTATTCTCTAACTATTTTGCCAAAATCAATTTTTTTGATTTCACCCGTTAGCGATTGTTGGCTCAGATAAATATAAAAATCCTTAGAAGGCAATAAATTCCATACTTACTCCAGAGAAGCCTTGGTTCAAAATTTTCAATATGATTACAATCAATATTGTTGCTGCATGGCACCAAATTTTTGCAACAATGGGTTGAAAATTTAATCATTTAATGGGGAAATGACATAAAAGTAACTGTTTTCCATAATAACTTTTTTAAACTGAGCTTTTTAGAAATAAATTATAGCTTATCCTGCTCCCTGTTACTGTAGCTATCTACGGTGAAAAAATTGTTAAAATCGGCCCTGTAGTTTGGAAGATTACCCCGGACATACGTTTTCAAAAGTAGTCTTTTATGTATATAGATTATTCTGTTTGTTTCATATTGTCATCTTTTCATATCTCTGTGTTTTGTAAGTTTTTTGTCTTGCTGTTTTTGTATTGTACCCTGTTATTGGTCTTGTACTATTTTTATTGTATGCAATGTTTTGGTGTCTTGAATAAATTTGGACACCGACCCCGACTGCCTGCTTACGAAAAGACCCTGGCAGTCATTCTACGGCAGTCGGTAGGTGCACTCCCTTTCTATAGCTGTTTACGTTTAGGAAAATAATATTTCCGTATATTTGACGTAACCGGCAATCTAGTTTCAGAAATGAAAATTTGAAAGGAAATCTCTTTAATGAGAGTCACTTTTGTGATGTACGAAAATGTGGAGCAAAGCGAAATAGTTGTGATAACTTACCTGTTTTAAAATGAACACACTGAAAATTTGTTCTGAAAAGTACAGTACACAAAAAAGAAAAATTGTACAAGTATTTTAAAGTAAAACTTGCATTTAAGTATTATTTTTCATTTTTGAAAGTTATTATGCGAACTTTAAAAAATAGTGGAAAAGTTTCACTTTAAAAATACATGAAGCAAAGTGAAACATAAATATTTTTCTAATGAGGTATTTTCTGTTTGGTTACTTAAAATATTTTTCACCAAATGAATGGTTAACTAACCGAATTAATAAATAAACTGAAAACAAATAAATAATAAAGCACTAAACAAATTAATTATTTAGTTCATGTGTGAGAAAAAATGATGAATAATACAGTGAATGAATAAGAAAATAAGTGAATTCAAAAATGAAGGAATATAAATGAATGCATAAGTGATGTACCAAATGAATTAATGAGTAAACGAAATTCACTTCACTCCACGTAAACTTGACAAATCGCATTAAACCTTTAAATGCAAAACATGCCTAATATTAACTTTATAAGTACTGCACTGGACATCGGTATGTCTTAATTAATATTTTAAAAAGTTAATTGCAAAACTTTGTCGTTTTATAATAACTAAAGCTATTTTTGATAACTCAAAACATGTTACAATAGCCATTTTTGAAAATGATTCGAATAATTATATATCTTAATCTTTAGAACAATTTTTTTGCTTGACTAGAATAAACTATTCATTTAAAAACATAGTTGAAATATTTCAGGATAAGTGGCTCTCCAAACTGAAAATATTGTACCATTTCACTGTGCCCCACTTTCCTTTACATTTAAATGGAATTATAAGATTATACTAACAGATAAATTTTCCGAATTGAGCATGGATCAAAATAATTTTTAAGATCTGTCTTTTTAAATGAACATGCAATTTGAATGACATTTTCTTCATTCAGTTTGGTTGAAATGGATAAGCTCTTAAAGGATAACCTGTACTCTGTAAAAAATAGATGTTTATAGTGTATAATATAGCTAATTTTACAGTAATTTTACGGTACCGTAAAGTCGGGTTACTTGGACCCACAAGGAGGTTACTTGAGCCCACAGTAAAATGATAAAATCTGGGTTTGGTACTAGCATTAGAGACTACAGAGTGCTTCTACCTAGAGGAGAAACGAGGAACTACGTGCAAGTCTTCAACTAATAAGTACCAAACCTATTTTTTATCATTTTACTGTAATGGGCTCAAGTAACCCCCTAGGGTCCAAGTAACCCGACTTTACGGTAATAAACTGTAAAATTGCTAATTTTACGGTAGTAGACTAAAACTGCTAATTTTACGGTAGAAAACAGTAAAATTGCTAGTTTCAGTTTATTAATGTGCATCTTACAGTTTTAAACTGGAATCTATGCTGCCAGTAATATTGTTGTTTTCACAATATAATACAGCTAGTTTTATGGTAATATTACTAATTTTACAGTAATAAATTGTAAAATTGCTAGTTTTACAGTGATAAACTAAAATATCTAGCTTTACAGTTTATTACTGCGATTTTACAGTTTTAAACTGGAAAATCTGCTGCCAGTATTGTACTGCAAACACAACTTTTTTCTTCGCAGTGTAGCATTGATGCGTCGTGAACGAAAAATTAATTTTTATAAGTTTTTATACTTTCTCTCTGTCCTGTCCGTCTCCACGGTCAAGTTAGTTTGTGTCAGAGGCTGTCGACAAATGATGTACTGTCTTGATGGAATAGGAGGGGGTCTTGAAATTGAGGTATTTCGGGGGGTTCTGGGAGTTGAAGTGGGTAGCAAGAAGTGTGAAATCACGCTTTTTCACAATGGTATATTTAGGAAAAATAGCGTAACATGTGATAAAAGAGAGGAATGGAAAGGAGAAATGTGACACTTTGAGACAAAGAGGAGGGAGGAGGGGGTTAAAATGTTGAAAAAAGTGTGGATTCATGAACGACTCCTCTAACAAACAGTTCCGGTTGGTGGACATGGTTTTTATTCGTTGCCAAGAAAAAGAATGAGAGTAATCGTAATAATAAAGTTAATTGTTGATAATGTCAACAAAGGAATTTTAAGACTGTACAGCACAGAATTAAGAATTTTAAGTTTTTAGAACTTTCAAAGAATTCAGGTTTTTAAATCTTTTCTCGATACAAGTCATCAGTTTTCAGCTTTTTTTCACCTCTTCGTGTTTAGTTACTCCTCTCTTTATGAAAAATGAAACTGTTTCTGACTCTCCCCTATAAAGGGAAGGAAAATGATAAAACATCTCCACACAGATCCCCCGCTTTATTTTACAAGCAGACAATTAGATTTTAATTGAGTTAAATTGAAGGGGTAATTTAGTGCAACGGGATCCGTCCTGCCGACGCGAACCGTAACTCAAGAAGGCGCGCAATTCTTGCAATGACGTCATAGGCGCGCGCAAACACCCCCATCGCCTCCTGTCGGAGAAGGCGGATAAAAGCGAATACGCCGGGAATTCAAGTCGCTGTTGTTTTGGGAAGTTGTAGTTGTTTCGACATGAGGTCTACCGCCGTCGTTTTGCTTTTGCTTTTCAGTGCGGGCCGACTTGGACTGGCCAACGCTAGGCCGCCGTCTATGACGCAGTACTTCCCTCCACAGTACCATCCTTGGGCAATAGGTAAGTGATTATTTGCGATATTTCGGAAAATTAATGAATAAATAAATAAAATTCGCGCAGCATGTCCAGCTGTTCTTATTTATGTATGTTCCCCCCCTTCCATTCCCTCTTCATCCCCTCCATCACCACCAAAGTAGAAAGTTTTGACCCTCATGATGTCCAATCAACCGGTTCCGATGAACCCCTTTCTGACCGGCCGAACTCTGAAGTGAAATATTAAAGTTTACGGCGTTTCCAAAAAAAAGAAAGAAAAGAAAAGAGTGAGAAAGAAAGAAAAATGAAATATATTTTTTAAACAATAACTTCTTTGTTTTTTGACCGAATACTAAGATATATAATTTTCAAAATATTTGTATTTTAAAAGTTGTAAAAAAATTATAGTTGTTTAAAGGGTTCAGGTACGCATTTACGTAGGTGTACAATATATGCACTACAACTATTTATTTATTTTGTAAATTGTAAGAGCGTCAAGGAACATTTTCATCTTTGAAGTTGTTATTGGTCTGTAATTGGAGGATCACGGTTGTAAGCAAGTCTATAGAGAAAGACCAGCTTAGACAGTTGCAATAATAGTGTCCCCCCCCCCCTTTTCAATGATGCAATTATTTAAAGCTTCCTCCTTTTTGTTTTCTTTTTTTTCTTTTCTTTTTTTTTTTTTTTTTTTGACAGTTTTGGTAGAACTCAGTATTTTGAAAGTCTTTTACACTTTTGGGGTGCGATTTCTGAGGAACTTCAGATTTTTGCTATGAACTGTACTGAAACCAGTGATCCGTCTGATATTATTTAAAAATCAATATGCTTAAAATATTTTTAGACTTGCAGTTAAAAAAAAAAGCAATATGACAGTCGAGTCTCTATAACTTGAAATCCCGAGCGACTGGCTAAAACTTTGAGTTATAGGAAGTTCGAGTGATAGGAAGTTCCCACAACCTTCTATAAAGAGTCTAGAGCACAACGAACACTTCGAGATGAAGGACTATTCGAATTATGAGCCTTCGAGTTATCGAAACTAGACTATAATAAAATAAGTATTCAAAGTAAATAGGCGCATAATTCAAACACTTTTATTTTAACATTTTTGAAAAATTATAATTATTTTTTTTAAATATTTTTTTACTGCCAATAGTATAATTTTTTAGCAAAATAAGCATCTGTTAAATATAATCAAAATTGTTATTCGTGAGGGAAACTGATTGGGAATAAACTGAGCAAATCCTGTAAGCTAAAAATCAATAAGTAACTAAAATAAAAGTAAATAAAGAATTAAATAGTAAATTAAACTAAACTAAAAAATTAAATATTAAAAATGCATTATTTAAAAAAATGTACAATTTAAATAACTTCATATAAGTAGTAATTATAAGTAAGCTTGTGTTTATAAAAATATTTTAGCAAAAAAAAAAAAAAAAAAACTTTTAATCTAAACAAATTTTAACCTTTGAGCTTTTTTCCTTTTTTCAGGATTTCAATATTTTAAGCAATTTTATATTTTTAAATACCTCCATGAGTTTCAACTTACTTTCAGCGTAAAAAAATCCAGAAAATGGCCGAGATTTTGAATAAATTTCAGTCTTTTTTAGTAATTTTAAGGAAAGGGGAAGGTTTGGGGCTTTATCAGAAAAAAAAATCAATATTTAAATCTAAAAATTGAAATTTTAAGCTATCTTTGAAGAAGTAAAGGAAATGCGGAAAGTTCAGCTGCTCTTTCTGGAAATTTTTAGACTTTGAACTCTGAAAAACTTTAGGTGCCTATGGAACTAGCTATGAAATACTAGTTTTTTTCCAGAAGCAGTATAGAAATTGATATGATTTGCCACTTTTAACAAAATGTGCTTCTTTTTAATTGTATTCATTCATAATATGCTTTTTAAGAACGTTGTAAATAGTAGCACATAAACTCTAATTAGTGTTTATAAAATTTTCATTTCGATAAGAAACTTGAAAAATAAGAACGATTAAAAAAGAATCGGTGACTGGAATTTCTTAGTCATATTGTCGGTCTTGTTAGTGAGAGCAGGCAGGAAAAAAGTGGGAGAGGGTTATACAAGGTGATGAGACGTTTTTAAAATTGGGTTAAAAAATTGCACTTAGGGCAATTTTCGAAAACGTGAGAAGTTAGTGTTCCCTTCCGATTTTTTTTTCAAAATGGTTGTATAATTTAGGCTATTTTTGAGAAATTCTTTTTGGAATTTTTCCGTAGGTAAATTATTAAAAGTGGAATTTTCAGCAAGTTTTGGCAATAATATGAAAGATTCGTAGGCTTTCTCACGAAACTTTTCGGCGTAAAAATCTAAAACTATCCATTCTTTCTCTATTGATGTAGTGAAAATGTTGTGGGTTCAGCTACAATGATAGAACTTTACCCCCAATCTAGCTATTTGTTGCGAAGGGAAAGGCGTTTAAGGTCACGGGACTCCCCGGCAAAGTTCCAATTTCCCAGTGTAATGATAAGGCTATGAACAGATCTTAATAATAGAATTCTACAATCTTAACACTAAATTGTCCAAGAAATCATTTTGATTGTTTTCTAATTTCAATTCGAAAAAAAAAAAACAATTATGTATGTATAATGGCCCAATTTCATAAGATTTTTGTGACTTGTTAAACGACATATGATAAATACGTCCCCCTCCTTTCTTCAATTCCAATTTAAATATATGTTATACTCATATCGCCCAAGCAGTCAAAATGACTTGTTGGGCAATCTGGTGTTAATAATCGAAACAGTTTCTCTTGCTACTAAATTACCGATTTTTAATCATTGAGAAGGTATTGTTCATCCCCTCTGAGTCCCTTACAACCATCAAAACAAAGATTATTACCAATTTCGTATCCTCCCTCCATAGAAATGTGTTTCTGATAGATAGGACTCGATTTAGATATTAGAGGGAGCTCAAACACTTTCAGCCCAAACATTTTTTCGGGGCCCTCTGTAGTCACACCTGGAAAAAACAAACATTCATGATGAGCCTGGGGGCCTACTTCAGGTGTTCAAGTATTCTCTTATAATATTTTTTGGAATACAGAGTATCCCGCGCGTTATGCGAGAAGGGGGAAAAAATCACCAAATAAAGAATTAAATCTTGGTTGTCATTCTTTTTTTTTTTTAATATTCGGAAGTAAATAAATTTAACCATTTGGGGTGCCTGAAAAATCATGGCTCCTAGGCCACAGCCTAGTCGGTTTGCTTGATAATCAGAGCATAATGATAGATCCGGACTGAAACAGAAAATCTTTTCTGTATACAGTTTGATTAAGTGTGCCTATATTATGATGAGTTACCAAATGCTGACAAAACGAGCTTTCCTTAATTGAAATAACCCAGGTTGGAGGTTCCTGTCAACTACGTTTAATTTTAAATGTATATACTTGCCAATATTTCGTTCTAGTAGTGTAAGTTTATTTGCCTCTCAGATTAGGCTTACGTTGCATTATATTTAAGAAAAAAGTGTTTGTAGGGGAAGACCGCCTATATTGGACCACTGCTTAAATTGGACCTCGGGCTTAAAATCTAGCACAGAGATCTATGCTAAACTTTAACGGTAGAAATATAAAGTTTTAGGAATAAAATCAATGTGTATGAAGTTTCAGCAGTCTTCGAACTGTGTAGCGTGAGTTACGGCATGATTTATGTTGAAAACGTGTAAAATCTTATTTTGCGGACTTGTACCTAGTAAGATAGTACTAAAACTTGTAGGCTGAGGTAAACTGCTGTTATAGCATAATAATCTGTGTTTAATAAGGATCACATCTATGTATTTACATGCGTGGTTGTGATAATTTTTGACAGAGAAATAAGTTGAAGAATAAAAAATGGCATGTTTTCCTTTATTGGACCGAAAAAATTTTCCTATATTGGACCAGTGGTCCAATTTAAGAATATGATTTTAAGCAAGTCTTTTCATTAATTGTAACATTAAATAAGTGATTCACCTGATTTAATAGCGTAGTTAAGATTATTTTTAGCATACTTTAACACCTATTCACGATATTCATCTTTTTTATCAAGCACATTTTCTAGAAGCTGCAAATTCTTGAAATATTTGATTTTTTTTTTTTTTCTCTTTTTCCACTAAGTTGCAGTTTCAGGTTGTTAAACGTAGTTATTAATTTAAATAAAATTTGTGCTGGTTTACCGAGGAAAAAAAATGAAATTCTTCGATTTGCTTGAAAAGATTTTAAAAAGAAACAATTAATGTGCTACTAAAATGTTTAATGTAGATGAAACCGGTCTTTTCACTGCCCAAAAGCCCCAAAATATATCGACATACAAAAGTAACACACCAGTTTGGAGCAGTAATGTGTGGTGAACGTGTTAGAAACACACTTGCTATTTGCTGCATGAGTGCAACAGAATTGCTACACCTCCCTCCTTCCCCATGCTTTTTTTCAAAAGAATACGTTCCATGTATTTACTTATCGTAAAAGCACCCCCTGGTGAGCAATATGCGTGTCTAAAAAAAGGTTGGATCACAAACGATAACTCACACAATTGATATAATATTTCATCAAAACCGTTAAACCAAGAGCATAGATGCAATAAACTTGGTTTAACGAGAGCGATATAATAATACTTTCTCTTAAAGCACACCATGCAAGATGTTATCTTTTTTCAGCCTCTATCTACATATTTTAATTGAGTGTGTGATACATGGATGCGAGAACATCCAATGAGATCCATTACCCAATATCGAATAAAGGAACTGTTTGGTATATCAATTTACCTAAAAAATAGAAAACACAAAAAGGAAGGCTATCTCAGCAATCATTCTAACGCCGTGTGAAAGAAACATAGAACAGAAAAATTCACACAAGAATAAGCAAAAAACTGCACAAAACAATTGTTATTGCAATATTTGTCATAGAGATGAAACGCAAAACAAGATTAAATGCATGAAATGCTATCGGTGAGTGTATCAACACTGCCTAAATGAGACCGAAGCAAAGGAAACTCCATTACAAATCCTGGAAAGAAGATGTATAGTTCAAATACAAATTATTCTATGATTTCCTGGTACGGTCCAATTTAGGAAGCGCATGGTTCAAAATAGGCGCATATATTCCTAAATTGGACTTTTGCAACTTTTTGTAAGATAATTTTTTTAAAAATAATTTCCATATTTTTAGAAAATATAAGCTCCTAGGGCGGTTCCTGATTAAACTTAGCTTGCGATGCCCTATTTTGTATTTCTGTTTTGCTTCACATTGAGTGACACAGGCCTCCTGTTCTTAGGGGGTCCAATATAGGCGGTCTTCCCCTACTCACCAAACATTTTCATAATGAAATCTCTTACGACTCGGGGTCCGAACCAACTGTTTTCCCCTCCCTCCCCTCTGTGCACGCCCCTGGGTCCACTGTACCAACCACTACACGTGGTTTACCCAGATAGATGGTGCTAAGACAGCTTTTTTTTCTTCTTAATATCCAACCCAGCAGTCGAGCAACACCTGATCCAACATTCCCTCTCCTAGAGGGGGGGGGGGATGGGAACTTGGAGGACTTTTGGCCAACGCGAATCTAACCTGCTCCAATCACCACTAACGTACATACGCTGCAAAAAATAAACCGTTGTTTTTACAGTATAATACTGGCAGCCAAGGTTCCAGTTTAAAACTGTAAAAAGCACAGTAATGAACTGCAAAACTAACAATTTCAGTTTATTACAGTAAAGCAGCAATTTTAAAGTTTATTACCACAATTTTAGTTTATTACCACAAAATTAGCTACATTATACTATAAAATTAACAATATAATACGGGCAGCAGAGGTTCCAGTTTAAAATTGTAAAATGTACATTAATAAACTGTAAAATTAGCAATTTTTACAGTTAATTACTGTAAAGCAACAATTTTACAGTTAATTACTGTAAAGCAACAATTTTACAATTTATTACTGTAAAGCAACAATTTTACAATTTATTACTGTAAAATTAGCAATTTTTACAGTTTGTTACTACAAAATTAGCTGTATTGTACTCTAAAAACAACATTCATTTTCTACAGTGTACAGCTGAAACATATATAACGAAGGAAGGGTAGGAGAAAGTAATTCGACAGTCTGGAAGATTCCGTCACATTGTTGTTGTTGTCTTGTACAATCACTTTTCCAACTGTACCATCATTTGGTGTGAAGTGCGGTCTTCCAAAGTACACACATGCCATAAGGACCCATTTATAGGGCATTAACCATTTACACCACAACAACATATTCACACAAAGAAAGGACTGACAGGAGAGAGAAAGTGCATCCATGGCCGAGCCGGGATTTAAACTCCAATCCAAGTCTCCTCCATCCAAGTCAGAGTTGTCTGACCTCTAGACAAGGTGTCCCGCCCCGTCACGTTTAAACATATAAATTGTTTTTAACAAGATTTACATGCAAACGAATCATTTTCATCTACGCATACGAGTATGCTCGCAGCGATTTGGTGTTTAGAGTGAAACCAGGCTTTTCTTTCATTGCAAGCAATCAGGATCGAAATAAATTGATTTAAGATACGCCGGTGGAATGAAAAACAAATTTCATTAAAAAGCCGTATAGCATAGCAGGACCGCCGGTGCTGAATTCAAATTCAAGGCATGCGGTAGAGGAGCAAGAACGCAACGCTTTTAGCAAAATAGAAGTAACTTTTCTTGCTAAAATAAATGAACAAATGAGTAAATAAAAAGACCTTTTCGTTTGCAATGAAGGGATCCTTTCCTTTTATTATCCTTTTTTTTTGTCGTCCCCTCCCCCCTTTTAAAAACTTATACACATAAAAATGGATGCATGCATATGTGTGGATGTATATTCCTCACCCTTACACAAATCCCCACAGGGCCGGATTACTAAATAGGCAACGTAGACAGTTGCCTATAGGCCCCGGGGTTTTAAAGGTCCCCGAGAAATCCTGAAGATATCCTTTTTTTAACTTCAGATGGCACTGAGCTAAATGGAAACGGCAAGAGCATTATTTGATGCAATATGCGAATAGAACTTAAGTAAACGTTCATACTTCCATCCAACTTCTTTCTCATCAGCAGGTCATAATTTCTACCAAAAGAGGTGCCTACCGAAAGAGGGGCCTACAAGAGCCCCAAAGTACCACAACTTATTTTATCGCGAGAATAGAGCATGAGTTTCGCCTAAAATATTACATTTCTTAAGTACAGGAGCTTTACTCTCTATGCAAATTAAGCCTTGCTCATCATTAACACTATTTATACCTGTAATATAATCAATCATTGTGATTAATAATGTATTCCATAATAACAATTTTAAATGATTAAAATATGCTTGCACAATTTATATCAGTTAGTTAAAATCTCATTTATCATATCCATATGGTGATTTGGCCCCCTTATTTCAAATGCCTATGGGCCTCCAAATTTTTAATTCGGCCCTGAATCCTCAGTTTACGTTCGACCATATCTGAATTTGGCGCAGAGGTCCTTTGATGCTCCAGAAATCATAAAAGGGTATTTTCTAATTTATGGGGGGGGGGGGGACATCCCCTTTTTGCCAGAAAATCCTTGAAACGGAATGCTTACACTTATTAATAACAATGACCGAATTTTCGGAATTTGAAAAAAAAAAATCCAAACAGGATTAAATTTAAACTTAATTAATAATAATAACAATAATGATGATGATCATAGTAATAATAATAATAATAATAATAATAATAAATAATAAGGATGATGATGATGATAATAATAATAATAATAATAATAATAATAATAATAATAATAATAATAATAATAATAATAATAATAATAATAATAATAATAATAATAATAATAATAATGATAATAGTAATAATAATAATAGTAATAATAATAATAATAATAATAATAATAATAATAATAATAATAATTATTATTATTATTATTATGTAATAATAATAAAATAATAATAACGATGATGATGATGATGATGATAATAATAATAATAATAATAATAATAATAATAATAATAATAATAATAATAATAATAATAATAATAATAATAATAATAATAGTTCTCATTATAATATTAATAACAATAATAATAATAATAATAATTATTATTATTATTATTATTATAATGTAATAATAATAAAATAATAATAATGATGATGATGATAGTAATAATAATAATAATAATAATAATAATAATAATAATAATAATAATAATAATAATAATAATAATAATAATGATAGTAGTAATAATAATAATAAAAATAATAATAATAAAATAATGATATAATAATAATAATAATAAAAATAATAATAATAAAATAATGATATAATAATAATAATAATAATGATAGTTGTAGTAATAATGAAATAATAATAACAATATTAATAATTTAGTAGTAGAATGAGACGAAGCAACAGGTTTTATCAAAAATGTCTGTTTTCACACTTAACTTAATGAAAAGATAGTTCTTACGAAATAGGAAATATTCGAGAAAAGTTGATTTTAAAAGCATATAAGCTAACCTTGGTTACAAAAATCAGTTTTAATAAAAATTAACATCCATTTCAAAGCATCAAGAAAGCTCTTCAGCAACGGCAAAAAATTACGCAAGCAGGTAACAAAGAATGTCAAAATATAAGATCATATATATATATTTTTCTCTAAAGACCACAATGTCGAAGCAAAAGACTAATCCAAAACGTGAAAAATAAACAAAGTCTATTTACTTTATATCTTTCGGATGAAAATTGATGAAACTTTCTAATAAGCTTTAATATTTTCACTCAGTTAATTAGAGAAACATTTCTTACTTCCTGCAAA
Organism: Uloborus plumipes; assembly: GCA_038373865.1. Classification (NCBI taxonomy): domain Eukaryota; kingdom Metazoa; phylum Arthropoda; class Arachnida; order Araneae; family Uloboridae; genus Uloborus; species Uloborus plumipes. The sequence continues at coordinate 130,703 of JAXGGA010001818.1, forward strand.
CACTATAATAGAAAAGAGAGATTTGCGCTATAACTATTCACTTAATAAAATCAACTACAATCGGATTTCATTCTCATAAATACTCGAGGAATGTACAGTTGGAAATTATATTTTTGTTTCTTTTTATGCTGCTAGAATAACTAGCTTTATATATTAAAATATGTTTTGAGCTAAAAGCATTAGTCCCAAACCAAATTTATGTCTTACTTAATAAAGTCAACAAAAGTCTCGACGCTTTTCCTTCTTTTCTTTTCTTTTTTTTTTCTTTTCTAGATTTTCAAAATTTAGTAAACGAAGGGTCTTTATACTTCCAACTAGCTAACGCTAATCAATCCCCAAAGACTGTTTTGTAAAGATTTAAATAGTTTGTTGAGAAGAATCAGATTAAAATACAAGTTACGATTAGAACAAAATCAAAATCGCGCTCCCAACCAAAAAAAAAAGGAAAGCCAGACTGATCAAAGTAAGCTTAACAAAATCATTTAAAAAAGAAAAAAAAAACGTTTCGAAGCTCACCCCTCCTCTAGCGTCCAAACTAACTTGAACCAAGTTTCCCAGCTATAGCTGCTAAGGGGCTCATGAACAAAGCAAAACCTCCGTTTTGTTCACTTGTAAAGCCCTCTTCAAATTCAAGGTCTCTTTAAACGTTTTGCTGTTTAGCTTCGGGTTTAAATTGAGTTAAGTCAAGGATTTTCGCGTAAGTAAAAATCCGCAAATTTTCTGTTCTTATGAACTGAGAAAATTGAAACAAATTTTGTCTCGTGCAGAAAAAAAACTCTTTCGAATCACATGGAATATTAAGCAGTGTAGGAAACCTTCATCCGTTTAATAGGCAATTTATGTGAAATTTTAGCCTAAAAAATTAATTACAAGAATATCTGATTACGAATTTATAAAAAATGCTTTGAGATGTAAAACTCCCGGATGCTATATATATATATATATATATACCAAATTTCTTGGCTTTAAGTGCTATGGGATCTCTTTGACGCGGGACAACCACAGGAACATTTTCCCAATTTCGTTGCGTTAGGGCCATGCTCCACATCAGCGTAAAACGCGACCGAAACTGAAGGCAGAAATCGAAAATCCGGGTACTTTCCATTGGAACACCATTGAATCCATTTTACGCTTCTGTCTAATTTTTCTACTTTACGTCGATGTGGAGCTTGGCCCTTAGGGCCATGCTCCACATCAGCGTAAAACGCGACCGAAACTGAAGGCAGAAACCGAAAATCCGGGTACTTTCCATAGGAACACCATTGAGGGCCATGCTCCACATCAGCGTAAAACGCGACCGAAACTGAAGGCAGAAATCGAAAATCCGGGTACTTTCCATAGGAACACCATTGAATCCATTTTACGCTTCTGCCTAATTTTTCTGCTTTACGTCGATGTGGAGCATGGCCCTGAATCCATTTTACGCTTCTGCCCATTTTTTCTGCTTTACGTCGATGTGGAGCATGGCCCTTACTCTTTTTAACCGACTTCAATAAAGGAGGAGGTTATAAAATTCGTCGGAGAATTTTTTTTTTGTATGTTATAAGATTACTCGAAGATGCCTGGACCGATTTCAAAAATTCTTTTTTTGTTAGAAAGGTCTTTCTTTCCGATTCGTCCCATCCTCTCGTGGTTCGGGTTCGATAACGGGAACCTGCAGAAATCTTTCGAAAAAGAAATTGGGATCACAGTAATCGTAATAATGACCGTAAATCGTAATTGAACATTTTTCTTAAATTAATAGGCGGTAGTAACTTCTACACATTTCCAAAAAGAAAATGGCTAGAAAATGTTGCGTTTGTGTTTTGCTTGGGGTGTTGATCACTGGGTTTGGGCCCTTTTTCTCCTTTCAAACCCCCGCCCCTCCGAAAAACCTGATCCAGAACAGTAAAAATTCCCGCAATATTTTAAAAAATGATTACATAGATCACCTAAAGTGTTTTTACAGTCATGTGACAAACACCACAATTTTTAACCATGCTATCAATTTTTGAAAACAAAATTTCGCTTAAGTGTTCATTCACTGGTCGGTATACCCTGTACTGCAAAAACATCAGTTTATTTTTTGCAGTGTAGTCATAGCGAAACCTCTCACGAACCATATGTTGCATCATTTTCAAAAAGAATTTTTATGAATGGAGTACAAAATAAGACTGCTAATCTTTCCAAGCAGCCCGTAAGTAGTCACGTGATTAATAACCAACACATAAGACTGAACCATAATGCATCTTCTCAACGAAAAATCACGTACTTTCCGTATGATTAAGTCCATTAAGCCCGATAGAGCGTCGGAAAAAGGGGGGAGTTTTTTGTTTTTTTCAAGAAAATAAGCTGTCTCCTACCAAACATGAATATTGCATTACACAACGGTGCGAAGAAAAATTTGGACCCTTTTAAAAGATTAAAAGTGGATGCGAAAGAAAATTGTCCTTAGGTATAGTCAGTAAACGTGATTTATTTCTCACTTCAGAATTTTAAATTGATTCATTTTTCGCATGTTGTTGGTTTCTTCGAACTGAGGTAAAACAAAAATCGTTCTGTTTGGTATAACAGTCATGCTCGTTATTTAGGAAGAAGGGAGATTTTGCCTCCTTGCTTCTGAAAAATTTAATTCATCTACACATGTTTGCTGTTGTTCATACGGATGCCCTCATAACCTCAGTATGTGCCAAGTACTCGTGAGGACAAAAGGTTCTCATATTGGAAAAATGAAGCAACAGAACAAACGTTTTAGTTCTTTAAAGAGTAGATCTAAGCACTATGAAATCATTTCGTAAATGATAATAGCGATTTTCTTACATCGTGCACTATGTATAACAATTTTTCAAAGCATACTATTTATTCAGTAGTAAACTCAGAAAAAATAAGTTGTACGACTCGACGAGCAGAAAATTCTACAGAATTCCACTCTTACAAAAAAAGGTAACCGTAATTTTCAATGTGTACTATTGTAGTTCTATCAACAGACTATAATTAACAAGCCATGTGGGAGCAAAATGTTTATTGAATAACTGTCAACACTGCGCAACAGCAAAGATGTTTCGGGCTCAACAATAGTTATTTTCGAAGTATTTAGTTTTTATGAACACGAAAATGCCATTACAAAGTTAAGGTTAGTTCTTGTTTTCACGATATAGAACTAACTGGGTAATAAAATTATACCGCTGTTATGTATTTTTGGGAAGCACCTCCCGTAGAACTGACCGCCATTTGAACTTTAACCTTGAGTAGATATGAAAAATCTCTCAACTTCAAACTCAAATGACCTTCAGAAAATTTAAATCCGCATCAACCCTATCTGCTCGGAAAAGTAACGAAAAACTTCGTGAAAGCCAAGAAGAAGCATGATCCTCCAATATTTGGGAGGGAAGTTCTCAAAATTAAAATTCTTTAAGATACATTATTACGAAGAACTATGCTTTTGGTAAAAGTGTAAAGGGGAAAGTAAAAGCAGCATGGGAAGCATTCAAAGGTATGTAACAAGGATATTTAGGCTACAGAAAAAACAAGTAGGGGAATGTGGGGCAAAGTGAAATAGCGGGGCAAAGTGAAATGGTAAAATATTTTCAGTTTGCAGCATCACCTATCTAGCAATGTTTTAACTAAGTTCCTTAACAAATTGTTGATTTCTGTCAACAAATTAATAGCTCCCAAGATTAACGAAAAAAATTAGACAAGTCATTTTCGAAATTTGATGCTTTAATTGTAGTATTCGTGGTTTTTCAAAAATATTTCTCGCTATTATAAAATGATGAAATTTTTGTGATTATCATTTTATCTATTAATTGAGATCCACTGATGTCCATTGCAGTCCTTATCTGGTTTATATTAGGCATGTTTTGGTTTTAAATGTTGCATGTAATTTGTCAAGTGCACGCGGGGCAAAGTGGAAGGGGCAAAGTGAAATAGTTCATTTCTTTGTTTATGCATTCATATGCCAAATCACGTAGGTATTAATTCATTTATTGATTTTTTCACATTCTCTTACCTATAAATTCACTTATTTACTTATTCATTCACTTATTTTGTTATTCATTTTCTTATTTTATTTACTAATTTCTTTTTTTTTATATATTAATTCATTCATATTTTGTTTATTTATTTAGGAATTAATTTTATGAAAATTACTATCATTTATCAAATAAAAAATATTTTATTTCAAAAATATTGTATTTTTCACTCTGCCGCATGGTTTTTTGAGGTGAAAAATTTCCACCCTTTTTTATGGCGCAAAATAACTGCCAAAAATGAAAAATAATATTTCAACGATAGTTGTATCATAAAATACATAATTCCTCCTTTATGTACACTAATTTTTAGAACAAATTCCCAATTTGTGCATTTTGAAACAGGCGTGTTATCTGAACTATTTCACTTTGCCCCAGACATTCCCCTACTACTAACAGTTAAAAAAAGAACTCTTGACAGGTATGAATTTTCTTTTTCAAGTTGCTTCCAAATCCATTGTTTGGAAGTTGTCTAAATATTGCTGTATAGTATTTTTTAGTAGGCTATTGTGTATCTCGTAAACAAAAGCAATTTAAAGAAAATTATTTACGTTTCCGTTTTCTTTTAAAAATTTGTAAGTATTGGCAGTTTTCATCCAGGATACAGACATAAATTTTCTTCTTGCAGGGCAATGTATTTAATCATTGCTTCAGTTTCACAATTATATTTCGTTACGTTTGGGGTAAAATAATCCTTTTCTACGCAATAAAATATTTATTATTATTTTCACATTTGTGTTTTTTTTTTCTAATAATATTTTATATTTTAAAACATATATCTTTATGACTGGAGATTAGAACCTTTCCTTTGCTGCAGAAAGTATCGGATGTTACTTAAATCGACAGAAAAGTTAGTTTTGCTGTTAATGCGCTTAGCAAGTTTTTGAGTAGTATTATTTCGACAGATTAAGTTGAAATAAATATTGTTTACTTCAGTATTTCTTTTATTCAACTTAAAAAGTAGCCCTAATGAATCTTTTTGAGAGAATATATTAAATGGAGTTTATAAAACAAATTATGTAACTAACTTATTTTTTAAATTTAAACCATAAAGTCCTAAATATGAAAAACCATTCAAATGTGGGGCACATGAAATTAATTTTTCATCGAGTTTTCTAACTAGAGATACTTAATATTTCATCGTCTAGGAACCTATGAACGCATGTTAGTTGCAAATCAAACTACTTTTGCGTGAACCCGTCGAAAGTCAATTTCGTTCACGTTAAGGATAAACTCATTCTGTACGCGTTTTTCATACAAATGTTGTGACAGCCGAATCAAGTAATAAATATCCGACCGCAAACATATTCCCACTGAGGTAAAGGATAATATTAAATGCGACTAAGCCCTCCGATGCATTGCCGCCATATTTACCCACTAATTTATCTTTGATGCAAAATTACAATTTTTAAAAAGGTCAATAAGTTTGTAACTCATTTCTTCTTACTTTAAGACGAAAAAATTATCATAGTCAAACTTTTGTAAATGTAATATGTATGAGACAAAACTAACTTTATGGGCGTCAAAAAACTTTTTTAAATTGTGGTTCCTATGTTATGTTATCATCCCCCCCCCCCTTCCCGAAGATGGTATTCTACACAATTGAGTGATTTAGAGATGTATATATTCTTAAAAGCTAAATTTGTGTTTAAAATGAAGATGTTTCAGAAATAAAAACCACAAATATGATTTATGCCAAGAAATTCAAAAGGCAAAGCATAATACGAGTAGAAGTAAAGTATAAATTCAGCAAATTTAAGTATGCTCGTTAAGTAATGCATTCTGACATTAATTTTTATGACTTTTGAATAAGACGAGATAAAAACATATTACCTTTCAGCGAAGAATAATTTAGGTATACACGCCCCATCTGATTGAAATCCCGAGATTCCTTTTTCCGCAGTTCCACCAGTAGAGTGTGCTGGTGTGCATTTTTTCGGAGTAGTTTACAAAGAAGTAACTCTGATAGATCATAGCAAATTTATTACAATTCTAAAGGAAACCTAAAGGAAAGTGAAAAATTTTAGCCTGTGATCTAAGTACTCAAAAATATTTTATATGCGAATGAATATTCCAATATTCTGTTGATTAGACTGTTTAACCAATTAGAGGACATCGCAAGAAAGACTGTGCCTTTGATTTCGGTCACATGGGGTTGCTGTCGGAAGACTCGGTGGTGCGATGATTAACTTTCAAATTAAAGATATATGCATACCTGTTTAGAGGTAATTTGCTCTTAAAAGTTCAGCCTTTCTTCACCTTTTCCCCGAACTTTGAAGCTCATGCTCGATCTACTGACATAAATGTTTATTTAGAATTATTTTTCTCAAATTAAGAATGTCGATGCACGTTTTTTTCCTTTTATTAGCTCTTGGAAGTCGATTATCGCAAATATTCATTTTCGGCCCACTTTACCACTGCCCGATTAAGAAATTACTGAGCCATAGGCCAAATACTTTTTTGAGGCCCCTGTACTCCGACTTTGCAGTTTTAGGCAGTGGATAAAACAATTTTAGCCCTTTGGGGCCCTTCAAAATGTAGGGGACCCTAGGCCACGGCCTAGTTGACCGATTCAGTAATCAGGCGCTGAACTTTCTCCGCATTTCAGTACTTTTCAAAGAAGAGTTTTAATAAGTACCAGAATGGCGGACGCGACTGGACTTGGCATCCTAGTCACATAATCCATAGAGAACGCATTCAGCGAAAGTTCCACATTCGTCCTTGTCGCTCGTGCGTGAATAAGATCACTTTCGAGGGGACAGAGCTGCGCAGGAAATATAAATTATCTTCAAATCGGAATTCAGATTGCGTTATTTCATATGAAATCCCAGATCGAGTCTTCTCCCACACATACAAACTTTTTATCATCCAGAAGTACGGGTTTAGATTTAAACATCATAGAAAATTTACTTTTTAGTTGAAGAGAAGTATTCATTTGGGAACGGGCATTTGACGTCATACGTAGCACTGATATTTTTTACGCTCATGTCTGTAATTTGGTCATTACTCCAGAATGTATCCATAATTGAACCGTTTATTTCAAAAACCAGTCAACAGACATTTTTTTCAAAATTGAGTTATTAGTGCCATGTGATTCTTTAGGGGTAAATACACATTTTAGTACAGACAAAGAAAAAAAACAGTACTTTTATAGTATGAAAATAACTAGCAAAATTTTGGCTTTAGTGCAAAAACCAGTCAACGGCGTCTGTTATCTGGTTTTTGCACTAAAATAGATTTTTTTGCGGCGCATCTTTAGTGTTACTGGTCTGGCTTGCTCTTGGCTGAGAAAAATTCCTTATCCGCTGGCGGAGTGCCAAGAAGAATGCATTTAAGGTAAAGGACGGATATTTGTCTCCAATTCTTATAGTTAGTGCCCGTTTTTATATTGGTATTCTTTTAAACTAATTAGAATCATGTCAGAAAGTTCCGATGAAGAGCCTGTAGAAAAAATGAGGCGAGGAGTTACAAATGAGGCAAAGTACAGGCGGAACGTTAATCGTACGGCCCGAGTAAAAGGTGAGAGTTATGTCTCATTTACTGGCAAGCAAGTACCTGCTCTTGAAAAACCAAATTTTATAACGTGTAATTGCAAAATGAAATGCTATTTAAACATAAATGAACATGTAGTAAATGAAACTTGGGGTTATTTCCACAAACTTGAAAACAAAAATTCACAAGATACATACATTCAAACCCTAATAGAAATTAGTGAAGTTATGCGTAGAACGAAAAATCAAAATCATGCTGAAGAGAAAACATCAAGTGTGGAAAATTCCGAAAGAGAAGCCTTCAAAAGAAATTATTCTTACAAATACAATTGAAAAATCAGTGGGGAATTGAAACATGTTTGCAAAAATGTTTTTGTGAAAATTCATGGAATTTCGCACAACAGACTAGGGAGAATATGTCAGTTATTATGTACCAATACAACCCCTAAAGACGAGAGAGGTCAAAACAGAAGTGGCAATGCCATTTCTGGTCACATTTGCGCGCTTATTCATGAGCAAATCTCTAAATTTGAAGTTAAAGAGACCCACTACGGGGAAAAACGCAGAAAATACCTTGATTCCCGTTTAAATATTACGAAAATGCACGAATTATTCATTAATGACCATCCTAATCTAAAAGATGTTGTCAAGTATAACTTCTATTATTTATATTTTCGTGAAAACTTTGGGTACTCCTTCGGTAGACCGCAAGTAGATGTTTGTAGTCAATGCGAAAGCCTA